>JAAMPD010000155.1:0-80612 GCA_025266255.1 Trissolcus basalis
CTAATATATATATATATAATATACGTATAAAGTATAAGAGAAAATTTTTTGGATATAAGTCCCACTAATATACGTATATTTACGTATATATACGTTTTTTAGGGAAATTTCAATTTCCCTATTGCTTTCGCTATGGGCGGAGGATCTCCCCCCCCCCCCTACTTAATAGATCCAGAATTAAGTTATAGGAATATCTATATATATTATAATATTATAATATATATAATATATACTTTATATTATATTATATATTATAAACAATTCTATAATATATAATGATATAATATATAATTATATAGATTTTCATCTTATCTACATTCATACATTTACATATATATAAAAGTAATAATATATACATTATATATTATTACTTTTATATTTGTAAACGTATGAATGTAGATTTTACTATACTATAATTCTGGATCTATTAATACGTGAATAGTGTGTCAAAATCCTTAAATTATTTATTGAAATTTCCCCCCGAAGGGTTTATAACTGCTTGCAGTTATAAGGTGCAACTTTTTCTTAGTTTCTCGATACTAGATCAATTTATGTACGGAAAAAACATAATCACGTGATGCTCTCACTTTTGTTTAATATGCTGACAAATTTTCATTCAATTCCATGAAGTATATTTGTCTCGGTAACCTCCCCTGTTTTTGAAGTAGTAAGCTCCATTGCGATATCACCTTAATACCCCTTATTATATTATATTATACTCTAGGGTGAAGTGGGGCAAAAACGAACATTTTAATTTATTCAGTGAAACATTTTCTATTGCATTACAATTCAGATAAACATGTCTACAAATATATAGACAATATTTGGTGAATTAATTAGTTTACAGGACTAATTTTAAATGTCTTCAAAGTCTGTTCATTTTTGTCTGTTCGTTTTTACACCATTTCACCCTACTTGTGCGAACATTTACATCAAAAATAAGTTACGGTTTCCAGCTAAGAAAGCTGTCCTGCAGGACGATCTGTTTGAAAATACTGTTAGGGTTGCTTTGAGAAACGCGTCTGTTCTTCTGAGCCTCCATGATGTAGGACACTTTCTCCTTAGCTTCCGACCTGGAGATGTCGCCCCTGAGACTCAGAAGTCTCACCAGCTGGTCCTCAGAAATATCCGGATACTTTTCCACCAACGAATGCAAATCCAGCGATAGGATCTCCGGGTCCTCACAGCGCAATACCTCGGCGAGCTTTTTGATAATCTCAAACGGCGACTCGGAGTTGATGATCTTAGGAGCAACTCTGAGGAAGAAATTTTTCAACTTGTCAGCCTCGGCGATGATCTTCGACGTGCAGGTCAAGCAGTCCTCGTAAGTTTTGAGGTTGATCTTCCTCTGGAGCATCGCAGTGATGTATCTTTTGGTGATCAGTCGCTGGGCCTCGCAGATTACATATTCAAAATTTTTGGGCCTCAGGTGGTTGTAGTCCTGGAAGTAATCTTCAAAAGTGACGCACACAGTCTCGATGGTGATGGTGGAACCGAGCCATTTTGTCGTCATGAGGTCCTGGAAATGGGGCTCCAGGTCGAGGAACGACTGGTCGAGCAAAATCCGAGCAGTTTCGTCGCGCAGTTGCTGGTAGGTTTTTAATAAAGTTTCGAATTTGAGCGACGCCTCGGCACTGGTGCTTGGGGTCCAGTAGAGCTGTTTCATTTGTTGGGACAGCTCGACAAACTGCAGACAGTTGTTGACTATTGTGACGCAGTGATGGGTGAAGCTTGGCACCTGATTTCTGTCCTCGAAATGTTTGTTTTTGATTTCCAAAATTGCTTGTCTGTACATTGATCCATATTTTGTCACTTGGTCGATGCACAAAACCAGCGCCTTCGCTGTCAGTTCCGGACTTATTGTTTTCGTTACCTGCAATATAAAAATTGCATTCAACAATAACAAAATTTAACAAAAGACAATAAAAAATGTTAAATAAAGTGACAAACTTTATATCGTCACCCCAGACGAAAAAGGGTCTATTTCAGTTAATGGATACAAAAGGGCCTATTTCAAATTCTCGTAGTTTTGCCGAAAAATGGTCTATTTCAAAATAATGATAGTTGGTCTATTTCAGAAATTCAAAATGAAATGACGAAAAAGGGCTTATCTCAACTACATTTCGAAAAGTGGTCTATTTCAACTTTTTCATTCGATTTTTGACGAAAAAGGGTCTATTTCGTAAAAAAATAATTGCATCTAATTGTTTTTCATTTTCTAATACAAAATAAGTGCAGACGCACTAATGAAAAATTTCTCTTATTATTTAACATCAATTAAATAGATTTCATGGAATGCAGTTTAAAAAAAGCTTATTCCGAAAAAATTGAATTGACTAACGAAAAAATTAATCATTTGAAAACTATGTTAGACAAAAATTTGATTCCACCAGAAAAGCGCTATTATTATTATGAGTTGATGTATCCGTGATTTTTTATACAAAAACTCCTTAATTATCGAAAATTAAGAATAATTATTAGAATAAAAGTTTATGATTTATTTATAAAGGATAAAAATTATGAAGTGTATCTTATCAACTATGTCGAAATTTAATAAAAATTATTTAAATACATTGTTGGTAAGTTTGTGAAAAAGATGAGTTCTTTTTGTTGATCTGTTAGTCAAAATAGTTCAAATTAGCCAACTTGGGCCAATGGGAAATTTGGAATAGGCCGTTTTTCGATATTTTAATGAAATAGACCCTTTTTCGTCATTTCATTTTGAATTTCTGAAATAGACCAACTATCATTATTTTGAAATAGACCCTTTTTCGGCAAAACTAAGAGAATTTGAAATAGGCCCTTTTGTATCCATTAACTGAAATAGGCCCTTTTTCGTCTGGGGCGACGATTTAAACGAGGGGCTGGCGTGCATAGCACACAGAGGGTACAGCCTCCTATTTTATAATAAAAAAAATCATTTCAATTACCAGATAATGAAAGAGAGTTTGACCCAGAGTTGGATCCATCATCATCGCTGTTATCCAAATCATCATCATCATCCTCTTCTTCATCGTCCTCTTCCAATTCGTCTTCCTTGTCTCGTTTTCGCCCGACGTCATATAGCCGCACGCATGATTCTTGGATACTATCGTAGTCATTCAGATTTTCAACAATTGCTATTTGCGTGTCAAACTTGTTACACGCCAGATCATAGATGCCTTTCTTCGTGTCGTGCGTTGCTGTAATCAATCATCCATTTTATGTTTAAATTGCAGTTCAACATTTTTCAAGTAGAAATAAAATAAAAAACTAGAGATGAAAAGTTACCAATGCTACTGTAGTCCAAGGCATCGAGTGTTTTGAAAGACGTGACATATTGCGTCTCATCGTTGTTCTCCTGTTCAAATGAAACTGCGTAGATGATGTTGTTGACTGGTGAAAAAATGACCTCCATCTGATCCAAAGTTGGAACTGTTTTCAACAAATGGAACGTCCTGAGGTCCCATACTTCGGTATTTGACACAACCTCTGTGCCGTTTGGATGGAAGACACCGTTGAGGGTCTGATTCAGTTTATCGAACTTGTGAATCTCTTTGCCAGAGTTCACGTCCCAGAGTATACCATCGCTCAGGACCAATTCGTCATTCATACTGAAAGTTGCACGATTTTTAGTGTACAAATTTGAACGAGATGGTGTTAGGGTCGTTATAAGTTTGCACGTTGCGATGTCGTATATCTGAAAATCACATGAAAAGACAAGTTAAAAAATGTACGTACAAGCATATTAATTTGCCTTGGTTTATACAGATAGAAAATCTCACCGTTGCAATTTCCGCCTGTGTGCCAATAATTCGGTCCTGCAGTTTGCTGAATTCTGCATAATCTTCCTGATCAAGAGACAGATTCATGTCGATGAATAATCTGCTTTGACCAAAACTCCAAAGAGCGGACATCGGCGATCTCCAGGCAGTGGATGTGAGTAAAAGATTGCCTTTCTTGTTACATTCTACGTTGAACAAAAACGATTCGTGACATTGGTACGAGTATTCCTGTGCACCTGAATGGACGTTGAATACTTTGACGTCACCAGCGTAAGTACCCAAAATGAGGTATTCCTGACAAGGCTGGAAAACAAAGATACATCATTTATTAAATTTGATTAACTATGTAAATTGTTTATAATTCATATAAAGCAGCGACTTACAGTGAAGGTACAACAAGTAAAGGTTCCCTCGACATCGGATGGACGCAGGCACTTGACTGGACAGAATCTGCTATAGATGTAACGTCTGTCCAACCTTCTTCCATCAAATCCAAGAGGCCGTCTTACGAATCTATCTACAAAATTAGTGGGGGTGGAATTCTTTGTACAGGGGTCTGGACATTTGTGGGGCTCAAAAAGATTGAACTGAGGACACGTGACCATCGGATTTTTACAAAGAGCATGTTGATTGATCAAGTATTCTGTAATGATAGAATCCAAAGTGACCGTTGAGGCATTGAAAGACGCAATTTCCGGACCACTGCCCCCGAAATCTCTCGAGATCTGTTTTTGTAGGGATCTGGAATTTGAACAATTGGTTGGCGTTGAACAGTTACTCTGTGGCATAATTGCTTGTTGCTTTTCCGATCTCCTGAAAATAATTAGTCAGAATTTAATATTCAGCTTCAGCTTCAGAATTTAATAATGGCATTTAACTAGCGTACAAAATTTATTGATTACATACTTGCTTGTAAGTTGTAACTTAATTGGCTGTGGTGCATGATTTTGGCCGAAAGATGCGTTAAGTGTGTCTGCCAATTTCAGTCGAATTGACGTGTTACTGGATACTGGTGTGGAGACAGTTGAATTCGGATGTGACATAAATCTGTTCGATGATGGCGGAGTTGCAGCATTTCTATTAGGTGTATCTCGCGTGGTTCCTCTGATTGAATTATATAAGTTTACGGGCGTTCCAGGTGTTCTTTGTCCAACAGGATCATCTCTGAAAATCTGTAACATTTCGAAATACAAAATTAATGTTCATTTATACCTTATATATTACAACTATTTAATTAAATCGATTTAAACAATAAGATTATATTCCTTACATTTGAAGTGGCATTGCTTCTATAATGGAACGGTTGATGTGTAATAGATTTGGGGATCGACAGCGATTCTAAGCTTGCTTCTCTTTGTAAGGCGGCAGCAGTTTCCGTCAAACCCTTCGACATCAAATGCTGATAGATCAATTGATAAAGTTGCTTATCATTATACTGTATTCTTGTTTGAGCAACGACGTTTGCCTGAAAAGTAAAACCAATTGTATGATCAATAAATATGTTCACGTTATAATTTGATTTTTAAATAATCATTCATGATTCAAATAACTCACCCTGTGCAAACTGACTAACGAAATTTCATATTCCGTGCCAGTCGGTTTGGTTTTACCAGAGACACATTCTAAAAGGTCCAAAGCATGTTTTTGGAACGTCACATGTTCCTGCCTCTTCTCTTGTAATATT
This sequence comes from Trissolcus basalis, assembly GCA_025266255.1. NCBI lineage: Eukaryota > Metazoa > Arthropoda > Insecta > Hymenoptera > Scelionidae > Trissolcus > Trissolcus basalis. The sequence continues at coordinate 5,449 of JAAMPD010000155.1, forward strand.
GGATCCTTCATGAGAGCTTGTATCTGGCCCTCCGTGAACATTGGTAATTGACTAATAATTTGCCGAACCTTGTCACTTCGAGCAAGACCAGCTAATGCTCTACATGCTAAGGCTCTTATACTGTCGGCATCAGTGATTGGAGTTTTGACCAACATTAATTGTAACAGTATCTAAAATCAATTGACAGATTATTAAAACTGAATCGCCCCAATTTCAATGATTAATTATAATTTTTTTAGTATTTGAACATACCATAATTCCATTGTTAGACCTGACACTCTCCCATATTTTTTGTACAAGCTCCTCGCTATTGTGAATGTTAGTTTTCTTTTTTGTAGATCCAGTAATTGAATACCTAGCTAAATTGCCTCCAGTCTAGTAAAAAAATGAACGTAAAGAAAAGAAATAAAAAAGTTATTTAATTGAAATGTATCAGGAAAGTTGATTCAGAAGTAACTCTGAACGTAAATAATAATTACCCTGTTGAGCGGCGCGCAAACGCAATTAACTAAAGCTCGAAGTGCTGCACGTTGCACGTCCGAGTCAGCAACGATTTCGCAGTCAGCTGCGGCTAATAAAAGTGTTATCCCCGTGTTCATCGGTATGTCCGGCACATCGACTTTCTCCGATAACAATAACATCACCTTTGGAACAACGGAACATATCCCTATAATATCCAAACATGACTTCACAGTTTCCGCAATTGAAGACGTGTGTAAATTCCTGAAAAAAAATTTGTACAATTTTTTTTATCCTCCTTGACAATTTTTTCTTGATCATTTTGAGGTTTACAATTAGAGATTATTGCAAATTATTACATACCGACTGTAATTCCACTCACGAGCAAAGGCAATAATTTTTAACAGAAGCGTAATACCACCGAGGCGGTGTAGTTCTTCAACAGGGTGCCAATTAGCTCTCAGCGACATGAGTTCTTGCAAAATTTCAATTTTTTCTTGAACTTCTTCACTTGTTAATTTACATGGCTGTAAAAATGTTCATAGATTAATTAATAATTGTTGTTTTTTATTTATCTAAAATAAGTAGAAATAAAAATTAATAGAATAGTAATTTTTTACTTTGTTTGGTGAAATGGATGGCGTCCAAGGTTCTTTTTGACCACTAGCATGTTCAGCTCGTTTAAGTTGTTCAGCCTTCAAGTACAGATGCGATTCCATGTATCTTTTCAGCGCGACTGTAACATGTCGAACGATCTGTCGCGAAGCACACTTATCATCTTCGTTCAAAATAGTTTCCTCTTCAATTGTGAGAATAGGCAAAGTAGATATCTATAAAGACAAAATCAAAATTGTAAATTAAATCAAAGAATGAATAAATTTAAATTCATTTGAAAAAAAAAAAAAACGTTTAGGATAAAACTTATACTAACCACATTGAACAACTTTCTCAACCCGTCCTGTTTATCAAACTCATCCAGGATGACTTTGAAAGGAAAAGTGAATCCGAAAAACATTGTGGCGTGACACCTTCCCGAATCGTGGCTGCATTCGAGAAGCCAAAGAGCGTAAGCGACAAGCTTGCTGATGACGTCTTTTGACTGGAGACAAACTCTTTCCATGGCATCCTCGCAGTAAGCGAGGTAATAAAGGCAGATCGAAACTCCAGTGGCCGCGACGCTTGGTCTGGGAACCTCGAACAGTTTCTGCAAATCCCCCACGCTGAGAAACTCAATGGAGAATTTTTTGTGGCAAAGCAATGAGGCGAGGTATCGAAGTGCCTCGAAGGCTAATCTGCTTTCTTTAGTTTCTCGCATGTTGATGTACTTGAGTATAAGTTCGAGGGCGTTCTGCTCAAACGAATGTGCAAGAAACTCCTGGTACTCGCCCATGAGCGAGAGGTACCTAAGGATGAGTATCTGTTTCGTTGCAAGTGTGGGAGGATAGATTTGGAACGTGCCAATCACGTATGATTCCATCTCCGCCCAGGAGGAGTTCGAGTTCCCGTCCCAGTTACCTGATGTGTTTGAATTATTTAACACAGGACGCAACAGGTTCGATCGGGCTGAACCGAAACTGCTCTTCAGCGGTGTACTCTTACTTCTATTTGGCGTCGAGCGAACTGAAGAAGGGGGAGACATCATTTCCGCGTTCATCTCCGAGAAAGAATTCTCATTATTTTTGTGCGGCGTGGAGAACGTCGTATCTCCGGTAGAATTTTTCAGTCGTTTAGACGGAGGCTCATCCTCTGACTTCACTTCGGGACTTTTTATCTCACCGTTCACCGGCTTCTCCGATTCTTCGGCCAGTATGCTTTTCCGTTTGCCGAGAGAGTGTTTGGCGTCGGCATTATTTTCTACGTTTTGATTTTGCCCCAAGTGAGCGAACGGACGAGGCGAACTGATCGATTCTTTCTTTGACTTCCTCTCGTTCTCAAATTCTTTCCAAAGTTCGTGCAGACGTTGCAGCATCAGAGGAACTGTCTTGTTATTGTGGTCGCGAAAACTTATAGCTATATCCTGCACTTCCATCGCAGCTGCCAGCAGCCCCGTGGCGTATGTCGTGAGAGGCTCGTTCGCCTTCTCGACCCATCCGAATAACCGCAAAATCAGACCGTCCATATCTGGCTGGAAGACTGCTGATGTTTCGAGTCCTGGTAGAATGTCCAGCATGAGACGACATGCCGCTGTGTTCAGAACTCGCACGTCTCTGTTTGTTATACCCAAACGAGAGTAGTATGTGTCTCGCAAATAATCGTTGATTAACTGCAAAGGAAACTTCACATGATTAGAAAATGATAACAATAGATACTATCTACACCTTAAATATTATTCATTTCACAGCAATAGTAGTATTTTTAAACACGATATCTCAAACGAAACGTTTCAAAATAAAACATGTTTCTTTTACTATTTTTTTTTTAATTTTGTTTGAATTCAATCGAAATAAAACAAAAAAGAATTCATTTTAAATATTATTTCTGATTATCTGTAATTGATAGGCTTAAATTTAATGTGTTTCGATATTTAAAATATTAAATCTCATAATGTGAAAACAATTTAATTAACTCAAACACTTTGGAATTCACGAAAGTTCTACAAAAGAATTTATACAAGGAAAAAGGAATTTCTTAGTGTGTGAACAATGAAAAGTTAAAAAAAAGCCAACCTTCGTCATGAAGTTCTCTTTTCTGAACAACACTTTGAGAACATGACCGAAATTGCAGTCAGGATCAGTCCGGGACGGGTGTCTTTCGTCAAACGGGTCCGGATCCATCTTCAGATAATTTTCAGCCTCCACCTCGATGATCTCGGCCAATCTCGTAAGGATTGGCACTGGATCGAAGTTCACGTTGCTTTGCTCTTCCTCCCATTGTCGTAAGATTTGTCCAACGTCAGTTTGAACTACTAATGACTCTGAAGCCATACTAAACATAAAACATACAATCAATCTATCTTGCTCTGATAATTATTTCAGCTTATTATTATTATTAGATCTTTAATCAAAAATGTATAAACAACGATCGAACAAAAAAAAATAAACAAAACAAAGATTTGCTTTCAGGGCAAAAATTAAATATTAGATCGGTTTCTAATCGAACGGCCGTCAACCGTTGTACAATCTTACGATTTCGTCATGATAAAAAGTGCTTCGACAGATAACCTTGAAAGTTGACATTCGCCAACCTCCCACGATCCGTCAGCGCTCTCAAACAAACGAAACAAAGCCGACACGACCCGTTGACAACAATCATAAAACGATTGTCAATCTTTATGAAACAAGAGCCAATCCGTTGACCTAACCTCTAACAAGAAACTCGACGAGATTCGTTGCAAAATGAAAATTCAACAAGTAAGGTTTGAAGTGAGCGGCTGGTGGTACGGGGAACTGTCATACGAGATGTGGCACGCACCCGGCTTCGAATGTCAAAACGAGCCGACTGCGTATGCGGACGTGAAAAGAGCGCGGCCGTGAGGACCATATGCAGGCAAGAACGTGCATCGACATTCGAGGTTATGACGTCTTTTGAAATGCCGATCTCAAGACTTACTCATTCGTGATTTCCCGCTGCCACGGAGCGTAACTTTCTTTCCGTATGAGCTGGTGTGTCCGCGGTGTCCTCCGCTTTTTCGTCCACCTGGTTGCATCGACGTTTTCGCTCGCTGACACGAGAAAACCCGTGATTTTCGGATCGCTCGCGATGAATTGAATGCCGAGCTCGAACGGCTCGAACTACGTGCTTTATTATAGTCTGTTACGCGCTCCGTACTCCGTTTTGTGTGCTGGCCCCCGCTTTTCTCTCAAGTACGTCGGTTATCTCACGTTTCATCCGCTCGGTAAAGTGGCGCTCGGTTCTTCCCCGGTTTGTTTTTGTTTTTGTAAAAAAGTCATTGTTTACATACCTTTTCAAAAACAGCCGACAATAATGAACCGAATCACAACAATCAAACACTTTAGTTCCAAACAAATTATTTGATATTTTGTTATGTTCACCTATCCGTTTGTTGTTCTTTTTTCGAATTTCAGATTTCTCGGTAGGTAAGACAGATAATCAAAAATACAAATGAGCGCGCGCCGCGGTCTAGCGGTTTCCGGTTTCACGTGTATGAAAACATAACCTCAAAATTGAACTTGTGAGAAGGATGAAAATTAATTGCATTATTGCATACAATAGTTCGTCACTGTTTTGTATTGTATTGTGTTATTGACAATCAATTGTTGATTTTCGAATATAAATATTTCTTTTTAAGATTATAAATTTATCTTTTTCCAACGTTTATAAATGAACGTTTAATTTCGTTTTAACATAATGTTCCTTCGGAGCAACATGTTTAATGCGAGATTAAGGACGATTGTCAGTGTTGTTAATGGGCACAGACGATGTTTGCAAACATGTCAGTGTGTTGCGACGATCAAAAATCCTACAGAGACACCGGGTTATCAAATTCGAGTAAGTGACAAGACTAAAACATTTTTTTTTTTTCTAATGTAAACATGAAACATTTAAATTCATTTTTCTGAATGACATCTTTTATATTTAATTATATTTAAATTATTTACAACATTCGTAATAATAACTAAAAAAATATGTTTTCATTTTCAGACTCCGAGTTTGTCCGGCCAAATTTTATATCGAAATTTTTCAAATGAACCTCTTCCAAAACACAAAGACACATTTGGTGATTTGAGTTCTTACAAATATCAAAAAGCCCCAATGGACGAAGATGAAGAAGCAGAGGAGCGTTTCGTTGAAACCGAAGTACGTCAACCGAACAAATATCACAAAACTCCTGGTCAGTATGCGGATCTGATCAAATCTCACCTTGCAAAAAACGACTTGGTCCAAGCAACAAGCATCTTAGACCTGGCAAAGTCGAATCGCGACAAACCCACTGTCTACATGTTCACTCTGCTGATGCGAGCATACGCAATTAACGGTGACATTAAACATTGTTTCAAACTGTATGCCAAGATGAAAAAGTACGGCTTGAAGCCCAACAATGCCGCTTATACTAGTCTGATAACTTCGATTGCAAATCACCAAAGCACGGATTTCGCAATGGAGAAACTTTATTACCTGAGGAAAGAATTTTTGGAAAAAAAGGTGGAATTGAACGACGTGAATTATAATGCCATGATTGCAGCTTATGGCAAACATCAAAGGGTGAAGGATGCATTTGTTTTGGTTGATGAGATGAGAGACAAACGAATGCCTATGAGTCTTAACACGTACAACGTTTTATTTGTCACGGCTATCGGACAAAAGACGGGGGGTTTAAGACTTGGTTTGAAACTCTGGCACATGATGAAACAGCACAAAATCAAGCCGGACATTAAAACTTACAACTTGTTGTTACGCTGCATTAGGGATACTGACTTTGGAGACTTGAAGCTGAATGATGTTTTCTTAACAGGGGAAAACCCTGTTGATATTAAATTCATGGACGAAGGCAAACCCAACTTACTAGCAGATGAGCCAGTTGTTACATACGTTCCTGAGGTTACTTTTATCAAACCAGGAAGCATAGAGGCACAGGAGAGAAAGAAAAGATTGAAGATGAAACCGCAGATTGACATGGAGGTTTTGGATACAAAAAGTATTGCAAAGATAGAGATGGATAAGACGAATTTCAGTTTGAATGCAGTTCATAAGAAAAATAAACTAATTTTGTTCGGTGGATTTGAACATATTTTGGAGTTGATGGAAAGGGATGATGTCCAGCCGAACGAAAAAACTTTTTCTTATCTGATAGAAATGTCGCCGAATTCAGTTGCAATTGAGGATATCATTATTAAAAGGGCTAGAAAACTCAATGTCACCTTGGACAATACTTTCTTTAATATTCTGATGAAAAAGAGATGTTTCAGACATGATTATGATTCAGCGAGGGTGAATAATATTTCTTTTAAAGATTCTTTTAATATCAATTACAAGATCAAATATCTACTCTAATCTCATTTAATTTGCAGGCGGTTCTCAAAGATATGGAGAAGTTTAATTTGTTTCCTGATGTTGTTACCTGGGGTACCTTGGCTTTAACCTGTGATACTCCATTTGAGATAAAAAATTTCGTTGAAACTATGCAATCAGTAGGATTCGAGCCCGATACGATCATCTGTGGTATACTTTTAGTAAAGGCATCGCGCTCAAAACACAAAGACAGATTTAAAGTGATGGTTTGGCTCGCAGATTATTGTATGAAAAATGATATCAATCTTACAAGGTTGACAATCGAGAAGATGGAACTTTTCCAAAGATATTTAAAACAGATGATTAAAGACAAGGTATTTGTTAATACTCGTATTTTTAATCTATAAAATATTTGTTCATTTTTTATTCTTACATGGTTTATTTTCAGGATAAGACCACAAAATCAAGAAGTTTCAGAGAGGGATATGAGAAATGGTGCAGGTATTACGATAAGTGGAGAAGCAGATCCGGACCAGCAAAAATTGTGCACGAAGAATGAGAGTTTTGGGGTGCATTTATTGTAATAAGATTTTGTAGATAGATCTCTTTTGTAATAAATTGTGTAAATAAGTGTACCAACCAAAATATTTTTTTAATAGATTATGAAAACCACTTTTCATTTCAATGAACATATTTTTATTTATTTTCGTGAGTTGAAAAAAAAATTGATGATGGTGAAATTAAAAAAAAATAAAATTTTATACAAGTGCTACATTCATCGAAGGTATTGCTGTCGAGGTTCCGCCACCCACGGTCGACTCCTTGTATTCATAATTACATTACGAGAGGAACTTGTTCCTCTTACGCTAAGTTTGTTGTAACCAGTTGGTCCAGTAGGTTGGGCCCCACAAATTTCCAGCGCCACAAAATCATCCACATGGAGAGAAGGGGGTCGAGAAGTGTTGGGAGGTCGTGACCTGAAGGGATCTGCACCTCGACCAACACCTCCAGCTACTCCAGGTCCTCCTCTCAAGGAATTTGTAAACTGGTTTCTACCACTCATTGGAGTAACTATAAAAAATAAAATAAATTAAATTAGAAAATCTTACAAAATACTCACAAGATCTTTTTTTTTAAACGAAAACGAACTTACCGAAAGGCTTTATTTTATGAGCATGAGTATTAGTTTCTTTTTTCGAGTCCCTTGTATTTTCATCTCGTTCATTTTTCTGCAGGTAGTAAGTATCGTCATCAGGAACGACTTTCGAACAAAGTCTCTGAGCTTCTGAGAGTAAGTTAAAATCTGCTGGCAGCAACTCCGTTGCCAAAGCCAAAAGATCCACCGTGCTGTCATTCTGACTTGGTACACTGAGTCTCGCAAGCGACTTCCTCGGGCTTTCAGAAACGTCCTGTGATTTAAGAGACCTCTGAGCAAACTGATTCAAAAGTGCCTCTGGTGTTGGTAGCAAGGGTTCCAACATTTCCGGGATCGGCTCTTTCTCCTCTTTTTCTTCGATGCACAAAAACTGTTCGGTCAAATTCTCAGCGCCCTCAAGCTTTTCTAAGGGATGATCAGTTTTCTCCCAGGAAACCAGGGAAGACAACTGTTGTATCTGCAAATGCAGAGTTCTTTCCAACGACCTGGATGATACTAGAGTTTCTAAGAAAGCGAGAGTTACTTCAGAAAGGGACTTTTTCTCGTAATCTTTCAGACTAGCCACATGTTCCAGGAGAGATTTCAAAGCCTCTGGGTTGTTCTCCAAACAGCTTTTAACATGGTAAAGTCCATAGTTGTGTTCGGTAAGCAGGAGAAGTATCCTCAAAACGTTGTCTATAATTTCACACCGGTACTTCGAAGCATTGGCAAGAATTTCAATGAGAGCCGTCAGGATAATAACCAGGGGCTCTTTGCTGGGCACCGAGTGTGTCAGTCTCTTCTCCAGGGGCTCACTGACATCCTCCTGGACGAAATTAATTGTACAGTCACAGAGAGTTTCAATCACGCCAAGAATTTCACTCTGCACCTCGAGTTTTGTGGTGGTCTTCAAGGTGTTGCACAGCATCTCAATCACTGGCGGGTACTTCTGGTCGGACTTGACTTGCGCCCTTGAGTTGTGACTGGTCAAGGTCAGAAGAGTAGCTTTCATGGGAGCATGTCGGGCCAGATCATTGAGCAGAACTAGAATTGGTAGGCTGTTCTCCAGCGGCGAAGCACTCAGAACTCCATCCAAAAGACACCTGCCAACGAGCAGAGCTGTAGGAGCAGCCAGGTCACTGAGTTGTTTGCAAACTGTCGAAACGAGTTGTAACAAATCTTTGTTCCAACTGGAACAGAGAAGTTTCAGAGTTTCTGTCAGATTGCTAGCTTGGGCCTGAAGGTGAGCAGACCACAGCTTCCTTAATCCGAAGACTCGGATCTTGTCATCAGTTGCGGTGTCGGTGCAAGTCGACAAAGTTGGAGGAAGCAGCCTGGCGAGGAGTCTTAGTCCTGGTACGAAGTTGCAGGGACTCAGGGAAACCATCTTCAGAACCTCACCAAGCATCTGGGTCCAGAGCGACTTGGCAACGTTACCGGAACCGTCGGAATCCACGGCTCTGGTGAAAACTAGCAGAGTGCTGACAATCTCGTCGGATAAAAGGCGAATACTCGGGTTCTCGCAGTATTCTCTTATAGCTTCTACGAGACAGTATACACCCAGGAGAGGCCCAACGGGGGTAAGATCTTTGAAATCAGTGGCCATACACTTGACCAGACGTTCCAGCAGAGTCCTCACCAACCTGACCACGGGATAGAGCAAGGTCACCAGTGCCAAACACCGTTGACCGGTGAGCTCAGCACTGTACAAATTTGGTTGATCGTAAAACTCCGAGATGTTCAACATCACCGCAATCAAAGACGTGAGACCGTCTGCTGCGAAAAGTTGTGTCAGAGCGTTCTTGTGTTTCAGTTCCATGTAGGGTTCCATGGGATCTATGTCCTTGTGGGGAGGAAACACGAGATAGTACAAAATCCTGCAGGCCATAACAAGTTCCCCGGGAAGACACACTGCTCTGTCAGCGGACTTTCGAACGATCCCAACTAGCGACGAGACGTCGCTATAATTCCAGTTGCAGTTTTGTGCAGCCACCGTCAGATAGGGCACGACGTTGTTCAACACGGCGTAAATCTTAGCTTTATCCAGAAGCTCTGCAGCGCGGCTTTGTAAGATTTCCACTCTGCTGGAGAACCGCACGACGACAGAGATGATGTCTGACGCGTATTCGCCAAGATCTGGGTCTGATAAGTAGGGTATCAGGATGTCGATGAAGTCGCCCATGGGAACAACTGTGACTATGGCTTCCAAGCCTTCCGAGTGTACCAAATAGGCGTGAAGACGACGCATGATTATCCAATCACAGTACTCGCTGGAGAGAGACATCAAATTTTGTACAACTTGTAGACGCCAGGCGAGCTTGCAGCCCAGCCCTGACTCATCATAATGTAAAGCTTTGAGCATTGCTTTTGTAACTTCCGGCTCTTTCAAAAGGTACAGAAGTCCTTCTTTAGTGTCAGCCAATTGAGATATGAGTCGACGAGTTGCTCTGAGGACCTGCACGTCCGAGTCTGGAGAACAGAGTTTCACGAGCAAGTGGTAGCTGAGTTTGAAGTGTTCGAAGTAGGCAATTAGGAACTTTCTTGGATTGCGATTGTACTCGCGTTCGAATTCCATCTGTGTGCTGGCGGGAAGTTGTCGTCTCGGCTGGGCCATCAGGGTTGGAGCATAACTGAAAGCGTTCGCCAGCTCGGTCAGTGCAAACAGGTTCAGTTTCCGACAGTCCATCAAGATTTCAAACACGTGAATCTTGCGGAGGAAAGAGCTGAGGGCGTATTTCAGTCTGGCGAGTTTTGCACTATCAATCATCAGCAAAGCCAACTCGTACAGTTCGTTTTCGGGTTTTAAAAATTCCTGAACAATCTTTGGACTTATCAGAGCAGAATCAAGGGCACGAATCGCTGAGAGTTTCACCGGCAGGGCAACGTTTTCGCGCATACACAAGACGAGTAGTTTCTTCGGCGCCTCAACTCTGAGAAGAATCGAAGGCCCCTCATCAAGTTTGCAGAGAGCTTCGGCCAGTCGTACGCCGACCTTTACGTGACGAACCTTGTAAGCCGGCTGCGGCTGTGAGCAGGCCAACTCGATGTCCAATCCCACGCTTATTATATCCGACAGACTTTCATATTCCTCCCTGTCCAGATTAAAGTTGAAAAGGTGCGTACAAAGTGACTCGCAGTTGTGCACAAAGTTCTCCTTCTCCTGTCCGGAAACTCCGTTGAAATTGGTTACAGTTTTTTGTCATTGACTGTATCAAATCCTGCAACTTCTCTAAGGCACCATTTTCAAGCTTGTTCTCAATAGACTCCGGGCACTTTTTAATGTTCAGCAGATCGGGCGGACTGAAATCAAACAGCTCACATTTTTGCATCACTTCGTTGTCGTACTCTTCAGTCGTGGGGATTTCATCCTGCAGCATCTCCTCGTCGGAGAGAATCGGCTCAAATGACTCGACGATATTCTCACGTTCTTCGGGCTCTCTTTCGGGTTCTTCTTCATCTTCTTCGGCGGATATAGATTCTGGACTGAGAGAAACCAGAGACTCTGAAGGAGGAGAAAGTGGCCTCTTTGTTGGAGACTTTTGATTTGGACTGCCTTCTTTCCACGAGGGTTCCGTTTTTAAAGGGTCCGTAAGAGGTGGTTTCGGTTCCGTGTTGGGTTGTGGAGCTGCTGGCGGCGGCGTCGTTGTCGTGGCTTGTGCGTCCTGGAAAATTATCGGATTAGAATTAAATTTATTTTTCTGAATTATAAAACATATGACAAATGCTTATTCTAAATATGGCAAAGATGCCTTATGAAATCTTACCGATGAATTTGTCTCAGGGATCTGGTTTTCATAAAACCATTCTTTTTCCTGTTCAGCAGGATGGGCAGAGGCAGTTTCATTATTTTCATCTGTCCTATTTACACAAACCGTGGCACTGGCAGCGGGATTACTAATTTCTTGTGGATTGCTCAAAGATTTTGTCAATGTTCCGTAAACTGCTAGAGTTATCGTCGTATACCACCCGCGTAACACCAAGCCATCGGTTGGAATTTGTTTGTGATCACATTCTAATTGAATGTGAACATTTTGTTTGTATTCTAGACCTCCTAATGATTCGAACGTTGACGCACCGGGTTTGCTCAAATCATTGACGAAAAATTCGATTTCGAATTGTGATGGATTCGTTGCTCTGTAAATCACAAAAATTAACATTATAACTAATAAATAAGTATAAAAAAATCTAAATATTTAAAATTAAATAAAAATAGACAAATAAAGAATAGACTCAAAATGAATTCAAAAATAATTTTAAAAAAACTTTTCAACTCACCCAAGACGAACGCCGCCAGGGAAATCGGCCTGTACCCTAGCTCCGAGAGGTATAATCCTAACCTCACTAATGTAAACAGGTTTTGGAAATTGAACCAGGTCTAGATTCAGTTCCTAAATGATTGGTAAAAAAAGAAATGGTTGTATTTATTTTGAATTGTTTAAATTTACCTCTGTTAAATTAATGTAGATATTAACTGACCTCCGAAATATCGTGAGAAAACGTATCGAAAAATAACAATTCAGTGTCCATTTTTACAACGGAGTTCATTTCTAAATTACATTTAAAAACAATCAGTGTAACGTCGGTTCTTTATGTTTCATCGTCATTTCTCATCTTGACAAGTTTATAATCATTTTTACATTGAAAATAAAACGAAAACGATTCGTGTTTTGGAGCAGATTAATAATACTGCTTGAAAATGACAACATACGATGCAGCTGTGTAGTTCAGATAGAGAACTGTTTTACCGACCGGGAAATTCATATTGAAGAAATTTGAAAATCAAATAAAACACTTTACCCTCCAATTTATTTCAATAAACTCTAATAAAACAAAGTTATATAAATTTCAAAGAAATTGAATAAAAGAACTTTTTTTATTCTGTATATAAGTCAATAAAAAATTTCATTCTTATAGATTTTGATTGAACAACAATTTTTTTTATATTTCAATATTCAATTCAGTAAAAAAATACAAATAATAATTTCAGATTTTTTAATTGACAATTGTTTGTCATTATTTTAATCAGCTTCATTCAGATAGAAGATTTTTCATGAACAAGATGTGAGGAAACAGTCTTCTGTTATTGTTCTTTAACACCATCCGCACGTCAAAATAAGATTAATAGAAACACGTAAAAAGAGCATGATTTCCCTCTTTCTCTGTTATCACAACAGGGGTCATAGGTCAAAAGCCTGAGCAATACGATCAAACCTTTTCTGGATTTAAGGAATATCCGTTGTTGTAATAAGATGTTCTCCAAAGTGCGTTCGCTGACTTGTCAACTTGGCCAGAGGCGTTTCTATAATAATCGCGTGGGAATCGTTGGTGTACCATTTGACAAGGGTCAGGTACTGTCTGATGTGACGAGAAAATATGTTTTCTTTTTTCCAAACTTTAATTTCAATGCAAATTAAAAATTAGAAGAAGAAAGGTGTTGCGGATGGAAGCAATGCGATCAGAAGAGCTGGACTCGTTGAGATCATTGGATCAACAGGTATCTATTCTTTTCATTTTCACACATAAAATTAAATTTGAAATTAAATTTTATTTTTCTATTGAATTTATTGTAAAGAGTCAAATTTCAATGAATTAATTTTTTAGGAATTGATGTCTGTGACTATGGAAATGTTTCATACATGCCTGAGGATATCGCTATCGTTGAAAATATGTCCCACCTACCTGACGTAGCAGCTTGTTCATTTCGTCTGTCACAGCTGGTGCAAAACATTTTGCGAGATGGTAGACGAGTACTGACCATCGGGGGAGACCATAGTGTGAGCATTGGAAGTATCGATGGTCATGTGAAGGTAAACTCAATTTGTAAAAGAAAATGGAATGCACTATTATTAATATAATTTAGAAATTCATTTTGATACTTTTTTCAGACATTTAAAGATGTTGCATTAGTTTGGGTGGATGCACACGCAGATCTTAATACAAATAAGACCAGCGAGAGTGGCAATGTACACGGGATGCCGGTAGCTTTGCTCACAAGTGAACTTGCTGATTATTGGCCTTATTTACCTGGGATGGACTGGCAACAACCAATGTAAATTATTCATTACTGTTAATAATGCTGAATTCAAATTAAAGAAAAATAATAAAATAGATTATAAATGATTTTGAAAATGTCCTTAGGTTGTCTATTCGAAACGTTGCTTATATAGGATTAAGATCTATTGATCAGTATGAAAGATTGGTGATAGAAAAGTTTGGAATCACAGCTTACGGCATGGAGGATATTGAAAGATACGGTAAGCATTCGGAATAATAATTTATCATTTGTTCAGTGTACTAATAATGCGTCTGTTGATAGGAATTCATGATGTTGTTCACATGGCTTTGAACAGGATTGATCCGGATAATATAAAATCGCTTCATGTGAGTTTTGATATTGATTCTCTGGACCCTCTAGAAGCACCAAGTACTGGCACACCAGGTACCTTTTTTATTATTTATTGTTTATTATAAGTTTATTATTTATTGAAGATAATAATATTTTTTATCAGTTAGAGGCGGATTGACATTGAGAGAAGGAATTCATATAATGGAGGAACTGTATCGAACAAACCGATTGAATGCGTTGGATTTAGTGGAAGTCAACCCACACATAGGGGATGAAAGGAGCGTCCAATTAACTGTTGATGCTGCGATCCAAATTATTAGAGCAGGTTTGGGTTTCAGTAGAAGAGGCATGAAAGTTCCCAAGGGAATAACTGATATTCCTTTGCAAACATTCAAACATGTTCTCAAGTAATGCAAGAAAAAAAACAAAATTAAAAATATTGCGAACACGACAAATAACATTGTATATTGTTATAACCGAATGACTTTGTACCATGTTTCAAATGAATAACATTGATAAAAACATTGTAAAGTCTAATTATTTCATATCTTACAATAATTATAACTATATACAGTTTTGTAACTCAATACAATAATGTACAAACGCCGCGGCGGTTTATAAATATTTATAACAATATATTTTTTGTCCATCAAAAAATACTTATGCCTTGGGCATAGTTTCCAACATTTCACACTAATCACACGATCCGTCCGCCCAGCCATCCTTCCATCGCTCATTTATGAATTTACAATTGAACTCGGGCTTTCCTAACTTTTTATTAACAATGTTGTGCATGCGACATAGCCACTGGCTCAGATCAAACTGAGAGTTTGTCTGCGGAGGAGATTTTTTCATCTCCTTTTGCAAATCCTCGGCGCAAATATTGCAAGGATAAAATTTGGAAAATAAATTCAAAAAATGTTGCATATCTTGCTTCTGCTGACTCGATGGGTGGTCCGGATAATACGCTGCCATCGTGTGCAAAAAACCCCACGTTTTAGATCCTAATTCTTCTTTATCCAAAGGACAGTTCTCCCTGTTCGGTCCTGCAGTTTGGGCAAAAGTTTGGATACTTTCTTTTTTGTTTTCGGCGTTCTGAAAATGTTGTAAAATTGTGAAATCTTGTATCCAGTTATCTAATAAGGCTAATTAGCTAACCTCTAAACTGAATTTCAAATATATTTCATTGTAAATAAATGTTGATCTTCGACAAATTCAAATAAAATTGATAGTTTGATTATTAAAGTATACAAACACAAACCTGCTCCGAATCGAAAGTCTTTTTTTGCATTTTTGCCCATGTTTTAAAGTCTGTACAGGTCCGGCAAGGTTTATCATTTGTCATCTTGCTTTATTTGGAAATTGTGTAAACACAGTCGAAAAAAATTTATAGCCTGCTCATAAATTTAGCTTTAAATTTGATGTTCCTTTCACTTTAATTGTTTACCCAAAAATATATGCTTTTTGCACTGAAATTTCAATTATATTTTTTTGACGTCAAGATTTCTCCCTGCTCGGCATATTAGTTCCGACTGGAGACACTATATGGCGCTAGTTGCGCTCTTTTCACGTTTCGGAGCAGTAAACAAAAGTTGGAGGTTATATTCTTGTTGTGTTTACAAAACCGTTGACATCGTTGACAGACGGTTTCCGAATTTTGAAGTCACAAGAATTCAACAAAGTAAGATTTAGAATTATTATGAAATCATTATTAACATCAATCTATTATTTTTCTTTTTCAACAAAAACTTGAATTGGTTTTTTGTTTTTGTTTTGTTTTTAAGAAGAATTTCATGTTGACTAAAACGTGCATCAAATTTTCAGTTCAACAACAATGGGCGAACGTTATAATATTCACAGTCAATTGGAGCATCTCCAATCGAAGTACATTGGTACAGGACATGCAGACACAACAAAATTTGAATGGATGGTGAATCAACATCGTGACTCCTGCAGTTCTTACATGGGCCACTATGACCTACTGAACTTCTTCGCCATCGCTGAGAATGAAACCAAAGCTCGAGTTAAGTTCAATTTGATGGAAAAAATGTTGCAACCCTGTGGTCCTCCCCCAGAAAAACCAGAAGATTAAACAAATTCATTCTACTTAATTTTAAGAGTATATATGAAAATGTAAACCACACATTCTGAATGTAAATTTATAAGAGAAGGAAATAAACATGTAGAAAAAATATTTTATTTGACACTTATTTACACTTCAGTCTTAAGATTATGGTCCTTCAGCTTTTTTTGCTTCAGGCATTTTAATATAAACGCGTCTAAACATTTTTGAATGATCGGCGAGACGTCGGTGTTGGCTTTTTCTAATGGCTGTATGATATTCGTGAGTTTCGTAGTGTCCACGTTTCCAACGAAAAAGAATTCAGAAACTTGATTGTGTTGAGGCAACATTGCTTGCATAATTATACCGTGGTTTTTTCCGGCAGCTTTTTTGAAATTTGGTGACATGCAGAGTGCCTCTTCATCTGCTGTTGGGTCTAAAAATGTCGTATCTCCATGTACACCCTAAATAAACCGAAATTCATATCATTTTTGTTCACTGAGTTACTCTACTTTTTACTCAAAAATAAATTTTATTATTTTACCATTGTAACTGCTGTGACTATACCAAACATAGAAACACCAGCATTTGCCAAGGCCAAACTTGCTGCCATAATTGCAGCTCCCAATGCCGATCCATCGTTATCCAAAACAGTCGCATAAATATCAACTTGAAAGTTGGGAAATTCGTCCTGAAATGAATATCTATTAGTTTATATTTGATAAATTAATTTACAATCATTCAAAAATTATAGGCTTAAAGAATATTATTACCCTACAAACAGCAGATTCTAACGCCCTTTGCATAATGATACTGTATTGTTTTTCTTCAGAATCTTGCTGGTGAATTTTTCGTTTTCCACAAGAAAAAGGAGCGAATTTAAACTTGCAAAAGAGTTCTCCCTGTGTGGAATAATTTGATTTATTTACAATTTCTCTGGGGTCAAAAACTGAGCATACAACTTTCGTCTGTCCCATTTCTATATATGCTGATCCTTTTGCTTGACTCACGACATTTGTTTTTACATCTGAAAATGGCAATTCAACATAATTCAATTATAGATTACAATCAGAAAGTATCAATTTTCTAACAGTACTTAAATTTGTTGATAGAAATGGAAAAGTTTTAAAATCTTACACATTTTTCTCATTTCGTTGTGAGCCCTTCCATCTTTTCGTTTTTCCAACAAATGATCTTTGGTTGTTGTTTTCTTTACAGAGGAATCAATATAAATTTCGTACGGTATCGTGACCTCTGGTCCATTTATCCTTCTCTGATCAACAGGCATTTTTACAGAATAAAAATTCACTTAAAATATATCTCAAACACAACCTTTCAAAAAAACATGTGTGTTTTCATTCAATTTGAATCATTCAAGATGGGAAACTTAGGCCTTTTATCATTTCGCGATTGCCTGTCCCAATAATAGATGTCGCTGCGTGAAACCGATCATCGCAAAAAAATATTTATAAACAAAGTGCTGTCAAAATTATATGAGCACGTGAAAGGAATATCCGAGGGATCTCCAAAAATAATCAACGACAATCAGACGCCACCGAGGAATGAACCTCGGCGACGTTTCGGTTTTTTAGTGTGAGACTGACGGTATATGCCCTCTAGCTTGCGCAGTTTCTTGCAATCGTGTGCGCGGACGTAGCAGAAGGCCAAAATCGGCGTTACAAATCGCGGTCTCGCCGAAAACCATATCACGTGAAGATGATCGAGTAAACGTGTCAGCGTCCCCGTCGCGACATACACAATCCGATTGGCATTTCAAAACAAACTCACGCGTGACGTAACCTGCAATTATATATTTATTAATGCGCGTGATGCGCGTGACACTAGTCGATGACATATGCATGCGTGTTGTCCTTTTAGATAGTCCGAAAAAGTAGAACCCCCGATTTAGTATTTTCCCTCCAAAAATAAAGTTTATTTTTTGTTTCCTTTAGTAAACATGCAAATTAGTTGGACTGTTTGGTGATTTGAAGGTTAGGTAGGTGTGATTCTAGTCTCGTGTGTTTTGTTTTTTTTGCTTTGTTTCTTGTAAACAAGAAGTGAAAAATCAAGTGGGACTGCATAGACAAAGGTACTGTTCTGTGAAAAGATGGGCTCGCTTTTCAAAAACAGATTATTTTCACTGGCCGATTGTGTCGTCCGGTACAACAAGGCACTTGTACTTAAACGTCTCCAGCAAACTCATGCGGCCGTGACATCAAATACCGAAAATCACAAAGTGAGTGGTCATATCATTTCATTCTACCAATAAAGTCCTAAGAAATTGTCAAAAACACGTTTTGTCAACTACCAAACATGTCAAAGCAATTTAAATGTTAAATTGCTTGATCGTTGGTTTAAATTTATTGTGATTAGAATTTGATTGCCAAGAGTTTCGGGATGACATTTCGTTTTCACTTTTGACGATACGATAACGTGATGTAATAAATCTAACTGTTAACAAATATTTTGTGAGATTAAAAATATATTGCATTCTCATTGGCAAATGTCAGACTGCAAAGTGTAAAAACAGTGCAAATATTCGAGTGCATTTAAATTGTATCAATAAAATGAACCTGATATTAATTCAAGGTCAGGAAATATTATGGTTAAAGATATGAAATTAAATCCAAAATTTATCTTGAGAAAAGGTATTTAAACGATAAGTGAACCTCGTTTTTGTGAATTCATTGACTTATAAATGATCTTGTCATTTATTATCAATCAAGTTAATCGTTCTCTTAGAATCTTAATTTTTCTTTGTGATTATACATTTCTATTTTAATTCTATTCAAATTAAATTTGCAATTTTTAAGAAACAATTTGTTTCAAATTCAATATATTTTAATGGATACAATGTCGTAAAAGCACAAAACTTTATGGGTCAATAAAAAGTATAAAATATTTTGGATAAAAAGCAATGTAATATATGAAATCTTTCTATATATTTCATAAAAAATATTAAATACTCAGAATATATATTATATTCTCCCAAGTCTGAATTTACCTGAAAATTAGTTGAACATGCTTAGTTTTAATCAAATTAGTCCAAAGTCGTATTAACTTATTTTTATCAACGTTAACAAAGGTCTGAAAATTAAGATTATTGGAATAAACACTCTGCAAAAAATTAGCGTCTTCTCCCCTGAAAAAATAAGCATTTTTTAAACTGTACCTAATAACTTTAAGAATTCACCAGGAAAACTTTTCTGATGAAATTGAAATCACTTTGATTTCTCAATAAATTTTTTATGGAATTCTAACGAAATGTTGATTTTGATTTCAGATATCACATGAAGTCATACCGGTATTCAGACATGCAGTCAAATATGGTGATAAAACAGCGTTTCGTGATGTGCACGGTGACTATACCTATCGTGGATTATTTCTTAGTTCAAGACAATTTTCTTGGGACCTATCCGAATTATTGGGAGGAAATAGACAAGAACGAGTAGCATTTTTATTGCCAAATGACGCGGCTTATGTTATCGTGCAATGGGCCTGCTGGATGAGCGGTCAAATTGGTAAAAAGAATATATTTTTGAAACATTTTTAGAAGAAAATTTTATTATTTATTTGCAATTAATTCATTGAAATTCTCTTGCAGCCGTTCCTCTGAGTGATCAACATCCTCCATCGGTACTCGATTACTACATCAAAGACTCTGATGCAAAAGCTGTGATTACAACGACGGAATATTTACCGGTGATTGAAAAGGTAGTTGCTGATTCCGGTCGTAAATTGATAGTTTTTGACGATGCACTCAGAGCCTTGGCAATGAAAGCCGGTGACAAACTTGCGAACAATCCAACTATTACCGCAAGTAAAGCCGATGTAGCAACATTAGACGCCGAACAAGCCGGGATCAAGGGTGACTTTTATAATAATAGCAATGCGATGCTTGTATATACTTCCGGAACAACTAGCAAACCCAAAGGTAATTGAAAAGTCCATTCATCTTTCAACTCTAAATTCTAAATTCTTTTGGAATCTTCTTGTGTATTTATTATACGTATATATAAAAGATAAAATGAATTCTCTCAATACTTGAAAGTTTAAATGTACATACATGATGAATTTTGCAGGTGTAATAATAAGTCATAGAAATCTTCAAGCCCAAGTAAATGCCTTGGTCTCAGCATGGAAATGGACAGAAAGCGATATTATTCTCCACACGCTGCCTTTAAATCATATACATGGCATCGTAAATGTTTTGCTGTGTCCTTTGTATGTCGGTGCTAGGTGCGTTATGTTACCAAAATTTGAAACATCAAGTGTGTGGAGTCAACTTTTGGCTGTTAACTTACCGAACTCTGAACGAGTCAATATGTACATGGCTGTACCCACGATCTACATGAAACTGATCCACGAATTTGATCAACTGTTTAGCAAAAATAGCAAAATCAAAGAATATATTCATAACGTTTGCAGCACGAAAATACGGTTTGTTGTAAAATTGATATCTTGGTATTGAAAAATATTGTTTCAAATTTGGCTACATCGCATTTGTGAATCATTATAGACTTATGGTATGTGGGTCTGCACCTCTACCAACACCGATTTTCAACCGATGGCAAGAAATAACTGGACACAGGTTGTTGGAAAGATATGGAATGACAGAAACGGGTATGGTTTTGTCGAATCCCTTAGAGGGTGAACGAGTCCCAGGTAAATAATAAATTCGATACGTTATTGTCACACTTGCTTATTTTATTAAAAAGAACAGCTATTAACTTCGCACCTTTAATTTAGTTTAATTTATTTTTAATTATTTAAAAAATACGTAGGACACGTTGGAACACCGTTACCAGGGATGGAGGTTCGAATTACACAGCCTAGTGGTAAGGAGGAAGTTTTAGTTTGTGGAAATCCAAAGGAAAGCAAAGTTTTGACACAGGATCCTGAACCTATCGAGGGAGATTTGCAAGTTAAAGGTGAAAGTTTGTTCAAAGGATATTGGAACAAACCCGAAGAAACCAAAAAAGTATTTACTAAAGACGGATGGTTTCACACAGGTGATTCTAGTTTTTTTATGAAATTCTTCACTTCGAATAATATCTGAACTTGCAAAAATCAATTTAATTAATTTCACATTAATTATTTATAATGTTAAATTAACACATTCATGCAGGCGACTCAGCTCAATACCACGATGGCATTTACAAAATACTTGGTCGAAGTTCGGTAGACATCATTAAAACCGGCGGATATAAAGTCAGCGCTTTAGAAGTAGAAACTGTTATTCTTGGACATCCGGATATTGTAGATTGTGCCATTATTGGGCTGCCAGACGACACCTGGGGACAGAAAGTAATTTCATTTAAAAAAGCATAAATAACAAGAATAAATTACGGCTTGCAACAAAGCTAAATTTATGAATTTCTTATTTTAGGTTGTGGCAGTTGTAGTAATGAAAGTGAATACAAATCTGATCTTGTCTGAGCTCCGTGAATTTGCGAAAGAATCATTGCCAGCGTACGCCGTTCCTACTGAATTGAAAATCGTTGACAAAATTCCAAAAAATAGTATGGGCAAAGTCAATAAACCGAACATCATCAAAGTTTTGTACGAACAGAAAAAAGAATCATAAAAACACTGTCGGTATATGAAAATCATGCAGTTGAAAATAACAACGCTTGAACTTTTTTTAAAGTCAACTCAAGTCATTCGTAATAGTGCGCGTGAATGGTTATGTAAAATAGATGTATAACATTGTTTGTTGGTGTAAGTGCGTGTAAACGACACAGTATATAAGGATGATTTGTTCTACGCAAGTATTTAATTTTACTTTAGGTATATGTTTTAACGGTGTCTTAAGATTATGATTTTGTTATGAATCCATTATTCAAATTTGAACTTATACTATTTATGACAATCATTTGGAATTGATATATTTTTTTTGTGCGAATGTGTTTGAATGTTTGAATACTTTGGTAAAGCGATGCTTCGACGTGTCATACAAGTGAACGAACATTTCACTGAGTGAAATCTAATTTAGAATTCATTTTTGTTAATTAATTGGATCTGATGCATTGATAAATTATTATGAATATCATAACATGACGCTTATCTAGCACTTTGAAAGGTAAAGCTGAAAAATCAGTCCAAGATATAATTTCTCTTTTTTTGAAACTAGAAAAAATTAAGATAAATATTGTAACAAAATACAAAATTGTTGATAACTTAATAAAAAATGCAAAATATTTATGGTTTTTCTATTTCTTTTACATGAAGGCAATCTTTGTTACTGAAAAAAAATGGCAAACAAAGATACATTGCTAAAAAAGCGAACAATTCTAATGGCTAAATTGATTTAAACCAATCAGCAGATACTTAACATTCCGTAAAAGTAAGAAGAATTTCGCAGTGTCCATTATCTCCGTTTATCAATCATTCGCTGTGGTGTATTAAAGGAGAAAACGAAGCAGATGCACGAAGAAGATACATTATAAAAAAGAAGTTGGAAAAGGAACAGCGCTGATAAAAAAGGGAATAAAAAGAGCGATAAGATTCGAGGGAATTTTTATGGGCATTGAAGGTACAAAAAGACGCTTTTAAACAAACAAAATTCACGACACTTCATCAAATTAATTTATTCAAACTGTTTATAATTGACAATTTTTTTATATTGTCAGGTTGGAAATGAGCTGGTTCGACTGGATGATGAAATCATGGACTAGAAAAAAAGTGCGTACACCTTTGAAAAGACCTTGTCCAAACGAGCTACAGTTACCGGTAACAAGTTCGAATAACTCTGCCTAACCAGACATCGTGGCGGATGAATCCCACCTCACGTTTGCAGTTCAGGCGGACATGGCCGCCGCTCCTCGGGCCCTTGTCGGTCACCCTCCAGTAGTCGGCAATTACCTTCGTGACATCGAACTGCAACTCATTACCCTCTTTTATGCCGGGATCCACCGCATTGTACATATCTGCGAATTCTCGCAAGGATAATTAAAATTATTATCCTCTCTTGAAATTCTTTTCGGAAGATTTTTTCCTCTCTCTTTTGAATACGTCCAAATTATTTTTGAATTTGAGGAGGCAAACAAAAAAAGAACAGAATATCCTGGGAGGATGAGATGTGGTTCGATATAAAGTTGCATTTTAAATTAAGAGAGTTGCCGAAAATTTTCCTAAGACGGAAATTGTGTTGCGACATCCTCAATCGCTCATTACAAAGAGCGCCGATCGCGCGGCGGGAGCGTTGTTGAAAGAGACTTTTTCGGTTTCCAGCATTCTTACTACCTGAAATTGTCATTAAGTCTGGAGTGGTGCGCGGATCCCTGGAACGAAAAGAAAAAAGGTCGTTGAGTAGTATATTACCTGGAGATGATGCCGAGACGAGAACTAGAGAGCGAGTTTATCTGTCGGAATAAAGCCATTACCTGGATAGTACACGGTCATCCTGGACCCTGGGAAGAATGGTGGGCGGGATGTTCGCAAAGCACGAGGGCCCGATTGGGCCTACTACGGAGAATGGACGATGCCACATCTTGCGACTGTCTTTGTATATGCGTACACTTCTATACGGGGTGTCTCGAAAATAAATCTCCATTCACGACCAATTAATCCAAACCAGTATCAATATTTGTATTACTTTTGACTATTTCACATCTTCCAAGGTCTCATCTTCTACAAACTTTCGAAAAGTAATATTAGTGAAAACTATAAACCATCAGTTGTGAATTTGATCATTTTGTATCAACGTTTTATTTTCAATTGGTAGAATTAATAATTTTTTATGTACAGGATATTAAGTTGGATTTTAATTGCTAGTTGATGAGTGAATATGAAATTTGGGCTGCGGTTGCGAGACCAAATTCAATTGGCAAATATCAAGTTTGTCGTTGCGCTTTATGTTCTGAAAATGTGACATGTAACAAATGAGTGCTCGTTGTAAAAGAAGAATATTTAGATTTAATTATGCGTTGTGAGAGTCTAACATCATTTTTGTGACCCCCCACGTTGGGTGCGAGATTATACTTTAAGATAGCGCTTTGTAATAAATTTGGAGGAATATCAGTTTATACAAGTTCTGCAATCGCGGTGCTTTTTTTGTTGTTGTTGTCCTTTTGATAGAGTGGTTATTTTCAAACTCTCCGCATCGTGTGATTTTTTGTGAAGGAACTGTGAACCAAATACCACTCGGCATTGTGCAGAAAAATTGAATGAAATTAGATCAGGTGTTGGTTGAAAAATTGAAAGACCGTTTTCGGTTCAGGGCACCGAAGGCCGAAGATCAGATAAGATATCTCTAAGTAAGGAAATACTTTTTTTCCCCCCCGACCGGGACACGAAAATCCCGTTGGAAGTCAGCGTCGATTCACACAATGGGCTTGTGAATGGTCCCGAAATTTTCCTGGAAATTGTTTACGATTGCGGTCTCCGGTCCATCAAAAGTTTGTAGCATAAGGTTTCGACTGAAAATTTGTCACGCTTGTTATTAATTATACAACGAAATGTGGATTAACATTTTGAAATGAAAATGCGGCGTTGAATTTTTGTCATCTTCTATTTTGGAGTCCGAAGAATGAATGGATATTCACGGTGGGCTGTGAGACGACCTGCTGTCTAAGATTCTCACAAGACCACATACTCCAGCCAACACGTCACGTCCCCACCAGCGACTCGAGGAATTCTTTTTTTTTTTTTTTTTGTCTTCTTCTTCTTATAATGATCATTACTAAACATGAATTAAGAATTCATTGATATGGCAGATGGCTGGTTATTAACATTAAAGACAAGAGGAAAGTCAGCGCTGAACACGCGTTTGAATTAGAATTTAATGAACGCATTTTTATTGACAATGACATCGTCAAGTGGTACTCGACAATACCGAGCTGTGTCGCGATATCGGGTACTTAAATGGACGCTGATTTTATCACGCTGAAATGCACTCGACAATATCCCTGAATGGAAACTGAATTAGACTACCTTTGGAGTCTAATGAGGACATCACCCAACGTTATCTCTTTATCCGAGCGATCTCATCGACAGCCTTATAAGGCCGTGAGTTCAATTACCCGCGGCTATTCGTTATAATTTGCTCATTAAGGGCTAATTGAAATCGCCTGCGGGATTTGTTATTGAGATTTTACAATAGTGCGAATGGCGTGTCATTTTTAAGTGCGTCATTTGCATCTCTTTTTGTTGTCCTCTCTCTACAGTCTGTTCGTTTTTTTTCCTCTCACTCACAGCCGGACCTGGCAATTACCAAAGCCAGAAATAGAGTTTGGATATGCTCATTCCGAACTGCGTTGCTTGTTTACGCGCTCGAGGATTCGATTTTGAAACGAGAAGCTGAAAGAAAAACGACAGTTTTTAAAAACCTCTGTTTGTCACTGTGTTGCAGACGGCACAATGGCATTCACAAGAAAACACTCATAATGAATTCGGAGCGATAAGCATCGTCGAATGAATGACAGGTGGAATGATAAACATCAATATTATTATTCAAATGCACGCGTAATCTCGAGTTTTTCTCGAGTTAACGAATCTGATAATATTCAGAATATGATCTATATGACTTTTCAACTCGATTCCTCGCTGTCTTAATGGCTCTGTCGATTCTTTGATCGCCGATGAAATGTAGGCATTGAATGGGCGTATTATAATCCCCCGGGTCCTACCGAAGTAATGGATTCCACATGATTGATTCACTTTTCGAGTAGTCGATTTGATTGATATGATATATTGTAGTCAAATAGACTCCTGCTACCTTATTATTTACTCTTTCATCTGATGCTAATGGATATCTGATGTGCATCAATTCCGTGCCCGCGAGAGGTCAAATTGCACCTTCGCATATTTTATTTTCCTTATTTCAAACACCTCGTCCTGATCTATTTTTCTTCCATCGAGAACCAAAAAATAGATTCTTTTTTGCAAAGTTCATCGAATTCAAATGAACATTTTTTTGGCCGACAATTTCATAACGTTGATGCACGCAGGTTCTCAAGTGTTAATTAAGTGACAGGAAACTGCAGAAGTGCTGCATTGTAGTAACCGAGTTTTGTGCATCACGCTGCTTTTCAGGTCGACATCTTTTCCTGAAAATTCAGTCGAAAATGCCAGAGATACAGACCCTGGGAGAGGTATATTAATTTTATAGGAGGTCAGAACAAAATTCGGTCCGCCGTGTATAACACAAGACGGTGCCATTTGGTAGGAACCTCCACATGCAAAGCGTGTCAATGTGTTGGACAACTAGTATGAGCGTGTTTGAGGAAGGTATGGGTGCACGAGAGAAAAGGAGAGACAGAGAGAGAAAGAGATAGATAGTGAGCACAGGGGAACCACCGCGAACCGCATTCTCTACCTGTGTGGTAAAACGCTCACTCAGGACCCCAAAGGGGATTCTAAAACAAAGATTGCTCAACTACGACGGCTTTATTCTAACATCACCCTCATTACGAACCAATTTCCATGTTGCTCCGTCTAGAGGAACACCGCCAAACCAGCCCGCTGTCATGCTGATATCACTTCTGCCAGCCAATTGTCATCCGCTTATTAGTGGGTTTAGTTTTGATTCCAACATGCAACGCGCATTCTCGCCGATTCATCCAAATAAATTAATATGATTGGTACATCGCCCGCTAGCAAGAAAAAAAAAAGAAGAACCTTTAAATTGACAATTTTGCGAGATAAAATTTTGCAGGCAGCATTTTTTGTCGCAACCAAATGGGAAGCGCAGCAAAATTTGTTCCCCGAGTTCCACCAATTTGGTATGGTCTATTCGAGAAGTGGCTCAAATTGGATGCTAATTCGTGGATTTTCAAATAACTAGACATTATTAGACGAGGCTTAGCTCTTGTATCAGAGCTCAACTCACTTAGCTTCTAATCGCACGTCCTCTTCATTACTATCATCCAGTTCCACAACTTGTATCTGACCCCATCTTTTTACTATGTAATTTTGAATTAACTCCAAACCAACTGATACTTTTTATCCTTTTTTTTCGGTCCTTCTACATACTTAGCAATCAACCCCCTATCAATCATCTTACAATGCGTGTTTTATCCTAACCATCTGTCATTTCTTGGATCACTGTTAAATAATAAGGATAAAGAAGGATACCCATTTTAGGTGTTTTTATATAGAATTAAAATCCGATTCCTAGTAATTTTATATACCTTTATTCAAATCGCCAATTATGTAGGGGGAATCGCCGGAATTTGCACATTTCAACCATAGCCGGTCGCATTTCACAGACTGCAGCAGATTCGAGTTTGAGTTGAAATTGGTTCGTTAAATTGAAACGCGTACGTTTAATCGTGTCTTTATTTTTTCGAATATACATCTGGTCTGACAATGTTGCTCGAATCACCGCTGAGTGATCAATCAGAAGTGATGCAACATCGGCTTGAGAGGATGATTCGTGTTGAACAATATGTGCTCATGAATTTTTCGTAATACAATTAGTGGCGAGCACGACCGTTCGGCTCTTAATGTTACTTTATTTTTTAAATATGCGCAAAATCGTTCAAAAACAATTGCAGCTTAAATTATGTTAAGTTATGTTAATTCAAGCAGCGTCGGTGTTACGTAAATGGCGTGACTGTGTCTGTTTTGAGGATACGAATTCTTAAAAATTCGATTTATCGAATTTCGCGTGTGTTCCCAGCCGTTCGCGAATCGCGCTGCAGAGCGAACGATGTTTAATAACAGGTTGCGCGATGCTTTTTTCTCTAAATCTATACTCTATAGCCGGTGTGCCCACCGCTCCAAGAATTCTTCACTGTGATATTGACGTGAATCTAGGTGTGGCAGAAGTACTATATGTAGATGATACACACGCGTCGAGTTACGCAAATGCTTGTACTCTACTGTTTGCCAAGCGAGAAATTGTTTATATGTATTAGAAAAAAAGTCAATTTTCAAAACACTTCTTCATACTCAGCACTGATTTCAATCAATGTATAATTATTCGTTTGAAAATTTTTGTTTAATTGACTTGAACATTGAGTGAAATTACAGATTCAGTACAAAGTCCGAAATTAAAGACAAAAGATGGATGAAATCTTTATAATTGAAAAATGAAGGGGATAAAAATAAACAGCGATCCAGTCAAATTGGTTATGATAATATAATTATCTCGGATTTATTTACACATACAAATTGCAAATTGCAAACTACGTTTCATGATTGTCGGGCATCCAATCTTTTTCATTGAAAATATACACACACGATACTTTACAAGAACATTATTTACAATGTGTACACAAAAAAATTCTATTCACACATTTTACATACCGCGGTTTTTTGAAACCTCACGCGGCGCACTGTCGCCGATTAACAATTAAAAATTTGTACAAATATACACGCGACGCTCTATAATAATATCGTTAGCAAAAGATAACAAATAAATAGTATAATCCTTATGCAGGTACGGTTTACGTTAAATATTCATAGATGATTATAAAGGACGTCACATAAATACACACACGCACACGTACTGCTTTCTCACTGCGGCGTAGAAAAGAAACGCAAAAATCATCATAATAACGCCTTCGCTTATTATTAACCCTAAATACAGTCTGAACTCGGTACATTTCTCTCTAATTTCGAGCCTCTCGCATTCGGGCCGACGGTTTCTTGGCAACTTACAAAAATCTTTTTTTTTTCCTCCCCCTTTCCGTTTCGGCATGTTATCGTTCTCAAACTAACGTTATATACGTCGTAAAACATCAAAAATTTTCGCATCTGATCGAAAAAATTATAGTCGCTGCCCGGAATTGTTTCGAGGCCAAGTGGAATGTTTATATAAACTGGTCTAAGAGAAAAGAAAGAGGTTTCGCAAAAAGCATTCACAAATTTCGGTGCGCAAAGAAATATTAATAAATAACAGAGAAAACGGAATTCGCTCAGGTGGTTAACCCGTGGACGGTTTCAGCTTACCGTATCCAGGACCGGATTCGTGCCGTTCGCATTGCCCTGGAGTTATTTTCAAATTAGTTACAAATTCAAATTTTCGAGGCCAATTACGCAGTGCGAATGTTTGAACTCTAAAGCAGTATGATTTCGTTTTTTATTATTATGTTTTTTTTCACAGTAAGACGCAAAATAAATAGTATTTAAAATGAAAGGAAACTGTCAAAATTTCCATACATGAAAATTTGTAAGATACAAGTATTGAAACATTTAGGAGACGTAGATTCGCATCAATATATCAAAAATAGGCAAAAAAATTGTCCGACTGAGCGGAGTTAATTGACGGCATAAAGTGTCTCTTGCATAAATCACACAAACGTCTCACTCAACCAAAGTGCAAACCGACCCTGGTAATACAACGACGGTCTTAAATACAACTGTACAACATTCATTGTCACTTTCAGACACTGAGGTGCAACAAATTTGAGGTCAAGAGAATTCTCTCGATAACAGCTCGAGCAAAAAAAAAGGCAGTAATGAGAAAGATGAATGTCAGGGGTCGAGGTGAGGGAGTAAAAAACTAAAACAAAAACATTTTGGAGCGAGCGAGACAAAAGTTTGATAAAATGAAGTTAAAGCGAACATATGCCCTCGTGTTCAAATGCTCGATGACTACAGAGTAAAAGGTCACTCACACAATCAATTAAAAGTTCTATATACACAGACAAACATTTATAGCATATATATATTTCTAAATATATATTTCACTGTATATACATATAACCGCAAATGCGACTATATAAATCTATACCGGTTTTCTGTCCAGCCTTATTAATAAATTAAACTGGTGTCCAAGGAGGTTCAGGCGTCTCTGTCGCATTACCTCTCAGAAGGCAATCAGAAGGAAACCGCCAACTTATGTCACAAAATAACATAAAACAGTCTTTCATCTTCGCGTTGACTTGCACGGTGGACCTCGGACACCAGCAGCTCTCACCTCCCTCCTCGTGCAGGTGAACCCCGTGCCCATTCCAATGCGTTCGAATTCGTTTTCAAGTGGACTCGACTGGATCGGCCGGGTTTCTCTTGCCATCCTCGTCTCGCCTGTTAAGAAGCCTCTGGTCGTGTTCGTGTGCGCTCGGTCGCGCTCGGCTCTCAGCGACAACCGCATCCCACCACAGTCATGTCCTGGTAATTTTTCATCACCACCTTGTTCTCCTCGTCGAGGTAGAGCATGGACGTGGAGCTGAGCGCGGTGGGCACGCAGCACGCCTTCGGCACGCTGCTCGGGTTGATTGAGTGCACGAGGTTCTGCACGATCGCATGGTTCGTGGAGTTAAGGTGGTCCGCCAGGGGGAACGGACAGTCCCCGTGGCAGTAGAACGCGTCGTAGCCCGGTGGCGCGACTATCCAGTCGGTCCAACCGACGTCGGCAAAGTCCACGTACAAGGGGTGTCGCCGGCAGTTGCCCCGGCCGTCCCGCTTCCGGCTGCGGTACAGCGCGGCCCGCTTCGCCCGCTTGTCCATTATCCTGCCGGCGTCGGCCATCTTGTGTTTGCCGTCGTCCGTGTAGGCGTACAGCACCGGCTGGTTCAGGGACCAATTGCTCGGGCTGTCGTCCGCGCTGCGGCGCAGTCGCACGTGCGCCTTGTCCTGCGCCTTGTCCTTCCAGCCGACCACCTGGATCAGCAGCCCGTGGTTGCCGCCCTCCGCGAGCCATCTCTGCATCGCCGGCTCCACGTCCAGACTTATGCTCCCGTTCTTGCTCACGTCCAGCACCTTGCTGTCGATCAGCCGCAGGATCGGCTTCTTCTGTCGGCTCTTCACTCCCGGCTGCAGGATGTCGTGCACCAGGATCCGCACCAGCTCGTCCCTCGGCCTCTTCCCGGACTCCTCAGTCAGCGATATCCGGCTGAGGCTCAGCTGGGCGGCGTGCAGCACCTCTGTCGCAGGCACGGACGACACGTCGAAGACTAGCCGAAACCGATGCGGCGATCGGAAATTTTGGTCGGTCGCGCTCTCTGCAAAATGAAACATCAACACGTGGATTAACATC
The DNA here is from genome assembly GCA_025266255.1 of Trissolcus basalis. Lineage (NCBI taxonomy): Eukaryota > Metazoa > Arthropoda > Insecta > Hymenoptera > Scelionidae > Trissolcus > Trissolcus basalis. The sequence continues at coordinate 36,287 of JAAMPD010000155.1, forward strand.
GCTGATTTTGCACACTTCTGCGCAGGATCTAGGATCGGATGGAATGCTCGAAGGATTAATGTCATAAAAATGTCAAAATATTTGCTCTGCCTTGAGTTATGCCATGGGGCCCTGATGGGTAAAGCCACCAATAAAGGCCCCTAATTGACACATCCTTATGTATTATTTACGCCTTTCTATTTAACTCGAACCACCTGTTTCCAAACAATGAGCTCCTTAATCCTCAGTATCGTTGATCCCATTCAGTTCTGACACTTGGAGAATGCCAAGCCAAACCTATTAGAACGTCACGGTTGTTTATTTTATTGAAAACCTCTCATTAACCAGCTAGTTAACTTTCAACAAAGACCCCAAAATTCGACCAGTCATTGTGGCATTTCCACTCGCGTTTCCCTTTTGAGCATTGGAAAAATATTTTCATTGAATTTTCAGCTCTTGGAACTTGAGCTCCTCAAGATGAAAACCACGAGGAAGAACAAAATCTATGGCTCAGTTGGTTTCTGAATTGGGTATCCCCCGACCAGTAAACTGTTGCGTTACAAATCATACAGGTATAAAAAGATGATTAGCATAAAACACAACTTAACCCAATAAGTGGCTGGTCGTAAGCCTCAGCACAAACAATACCCGATCATACATCAGTTGGCCCTTCCAAGTCTGCCGGGTCATATTTGTAGATTTATGTTTTGGGCTCGCGTGTTCTCAGCAAAAAAATTCCGGTAACATGAACGCACCGAAGAGGAACGAGCGGGACCTTTTTTTGGAGTTTAATGAGAATAATTAATATTACTAAAGAATGATGAGATTTGAAGTGCGCAATAATGGTTGGATAGTTTAGTAACAATGACGCGCAGGGTGGTCCGCCAAGCCCACATCAGATAATGGGCCCGAGTTACTGCACAATTTGGGCCTAACTTATGGCTCTTTCGGAAGATAAACCTTTCAGGGGTGGTTTCGCTGGACAATAACTTTTCGGCTAAGCAGAACATTCAATCCGACACTTTTTGCAACACCTTCTAATTAATATTGGTCTGCATTTTTTGTCTAACTTTGGTTAACAGATTTTTTTCTCTTTCTTTTTTTCTTTCTTCATATTTAATTACAACTTTGAGGATAAATATTCGTTGAACGAACTGATTGACACAAATTTTGGAGTTTGTATTTTTGCTTTAAAAAAAAACCGTCTTTCAGGACGGTTCTCGAATTAATTTTATTATTGAAATAGCGAACGAACAGTTTGCTAACATTGCTATAGGAATCAAGGCAGTTCAGATTGTAAATATGTCCCGCGCGGAAAATTGCAGAAACTCGCACGATACATATTTAAGATAAAAAGTAATATGTGTCAACATGCGTAACATTTGCATTCGAAATAAGTCAGATAAACGAATAAATAAGTTCGATCGCGCTCTTAATTAATCAAATTGTTTATCTATCAGAGGGACACAATCTCGAATACAATTTATCATAATAACGTTGCACCGACGTTTATTAGTTATTGTTATAAAATATATACTCCTGCGGAATATTAAAGTTTAATGACTTTTGTTGTTTTCGTTAAATATATATCAATTCGCCCGTTATGAAACTGGTTAATCGTAACGGTCGAATTTTTCGTCATGCACCGATGCACAGTCTCACTTGATGAAACAAACATCTTTTTGTCAAGCATATAACGAACAAAAATGGTCCCTTCCGATTCGCAAAATCATTTTTATTCAACTGCGGTTTTGATCATTCTTTTTTCTTCGTCTTTCATTTGAAGTTCATTTCATCGCAAGTATAAATGTGGCGACCGCGGTCACGTTTACCTTTTTCAAAATGGATCATGTTTGTTTATATCTCATCTGCGAATATAAAAAAACATTGAGCGTTTATTTTTAGATCCACGCATTTGCATAATGCGATTGCAAGAATGAATCATTCTTATCGTTAAATTGAATGTGCTTTGAATGTTTGTTGGAACTTTTTACTTGCTTCTGTATATTAAAATTTAGAAAGTTGTAATTTATTAATAACTCTGTTTCAGATGGCAAAATAATATTACAGAAAATTGCACCGTTTGAAGATCGAGGCTCAACTTTTGATGGCCTGCTCCGAATCGTTTGTTGTTCATTTTGTCACTGATGCGGTATCGTGTGGCGATACATTGTACAGGCTTAAACACGTTCTTATAATTTGGTCCCAGAGAGCATTGTCCGAGTGAAAAAGGCCCTTTGAGCGACGAAAGATGAGCGGTGCCGAAAAATTCATTCAGTGATTCAGACCCTCGACGTGGTCTCGAGGGTTTATTTAGGACCGCGTGATCGTCATTGTAAACAATTAATTACACGGGTTTCGATGTTTTCATTTCAATCGTCGCTCTTTTATTCAAATATTGCTACACTTCGTTACAGCCTTGTTCGCTCGTCGACACGCTAATGGTGAGAAAACCCGAGTGAATGGCCAAGTCAAATATTATCATTTCTTTTCATTCGCTTGTTGAATAATATTTTGATGAGAGTCTAAAGAATAACAGTCCACCAATTTAGACAACTATTTAAAACTCAGTTTACGAGTCCCCCCTTTTCCCCTTCCGATTTTTAAACATTTTCAAAAGACAAAAACAAAAATAAAAGTTATAAATTTCTCGTCGTCTATAAAAACCGTTCGAACATTTTTTTGTATCGAAGCTCGATGGTTTGATGGAGCAAATGTAATATTTCTTTTATCCTCTCTTTTTTTTTCCTAGACGGACAAGAGTTGATTCAAATTTGGACTATTGAGTTCGAGTGCTTCTTTGTGGTACCTGTCGAATGAACAAAAAAAAGGAGGAACAAGAAAAACAGGAACGAGCAAGAAAAAGGTGACTGGGAGTAAAATATATACGGATGGAAATGAATGGAATTTATGATGCCGATGTAAAGTGATTTCTAGCACGTGCCTCGAAAAAGCCGGTCCCGAAACTCGCATACTTGACTGAAGACCAAAGTGGTATCCGAGTCTTTTGAAACGAGGAGCCATTCCTTTCATCGCTATTGTGCCGAGGAGAAGGGCCTGACGGTTCGTGAACCGTGAAAAATACCACGCAAGTAATCGCTGTAAATCATCCGGTCGGGTAATCGAGTTACGTGAAATTCGTCCTACCTGACAATTGGACGTGTCGAAATTGAGAAAAAGAGAGCGCACGATGCTCGCCAGTTGCAAATTGAACAAGGAAAAAAGATGGCACGCTCGACGTATATTGCGTGCAAATCAGAGGACACCGGATTCTCGTTAACCCGATTTCACTTCCGAGACAAATTGTATTGACTCGAGTGGAATTGACTATCAAACACGCAAATGCGCATTTTTGCGATGCATTTTTTCCCCCCTCTTTGAGACGTTAAAAATTAAAAGATAACTCTCTCTCATCTGAGCCAAACAATTAATTGATCATTCAAATTTTTAAGTTCATCTTATTAGAAAGTAATGAAACATCGGATATATATTTTTTCCACTGTTCGTACCATCGTTAAAGTCTCCGTCAAAGTATTTATTGAAGACTGAATAGTTAAGATAAAATTTAATATTTTTGCATGTTCGATCGATTTTTATTTCTAGTTGAATTTGAAATTGAATAGTTGAAATAAATAATAAGTAATTCGTATACGATATAATTTGTAAAAACGAATTTAAAGATCTTTCAGGTCGGAATTCTTCTTTCAAAGCCGGCCCAGTTTCAATCGCTGATATCCCAGAGCTGTTTTTTTGTCGAAGACTAAGGAATGACATGGTGATGATTAGATCACCCTCCCCCCTCCGGTTGCTCTCCAAATGCCTCGGCAGGAATGCCAAACGTTCGAAAAACGTGCAGGCCCCAATGAGCCCAGGTCTGCAATCTACACTTTGGAAGTTTACAATCATCGATTTAGAAATAATTGCAAATTAATTTGGAACAAATTTCTCCGGTCCATTTCTTCGAATTCGTCGCATATCAAAGAGTTTAGGCTGAGATCTGAGAGTCGGAGCAGGTTCGTGAACACCGAATGGGACAGAAATTGACCGGACCTGATTTTGTTATTTTTGTTCTTTTCTCATCATATCATTTGCCTGTTGAGCTAAAAGTTGAACGTGGAGGTTGTTATGAAAAGTATATTTAAGTTTGATATATGCACGTGTGATTTTTCGCGTCGAGCATTCCATCGTGCGGATGAGTTCGCGGGGCAAGAAACTCGGCATGGGAATAAAAATCGGGCTACTCACCGACGTGCGAGAATGTGCGGACAGTGTTGGACGAGCGAACATGAATGCCGGGCTTGGCGATGTCCGTGGTGTCAATGGTGTTTTGCCGCGCGTACAGCTGTTTGAGTGACTCCGGCACGTAAGCCGGTTTCATCGGCTTGGGCCTCTTCTTAAATCCTAACAGCGAGAGGAGATTCGCCTCCAAGTTGTTGACCACCTTGTCACGCTCTTCTGTCGTCATCTTTATCGAATTTGCGCTCGAGTCCGCGCTCGCCAGCAGCGCACCAGCTGCCGCTAACACTAATCTCAGCAGCAGCAACATGCGCATCGTGACGTCAGTCACTGGCACTGCCACGCCTGAAAAATAACCAAACAACCATCAGACTAAAACTTATATCGAATGCCAAAATGTAAAAACAACGTTCAAACTTAGTTTTCAAGTGGTTTTATTATTAACTGACACCAAAATTATTATTTTCGTGAGAATTCAATATTTTTCATTTTAAACACGTTTTTCAACTGGTAAACAAGATTGTATTAAGCTTTTTTTTTATTACGGACAGGTTGAGGGATATTTTTTTTTCAATACGTTTTGCATTTAAAATATTTTTAGTTCAATTAGATATAAATGTTGTGCAAAAATGAATTCGGTATTATAATGGTGAATTTTGTGCACACCAGTCTCAAATAATTTCAGCGCCAATTTAATATTCTTGTATTTCAACAAAACTGAACCTTCGTTTACATTTATGTTAAATGTTTTAATTTCTAGCGTGAGTTCACGCTTGTCAATTATATAAACAACACTGATGATTTGTTAATTAATAGTTGTCAACACTTTGTAACGTGTACATCAATAAAATAATTACTATGCATTTTCATCTTTCAGACTATTAAACATTGAGACTGAATTCAAATTCCACTTCCCTGTGAATTTCAATTTAAAAATTGATTCTTTTCAAAATTTCAAAATTCGTTCAACCAAATTCTTAATGCAAATTAATGGTAATGTTAACAAGTTACTATAAAATGATAGAAATATTATTGAAAATAAAATCCTAAAAAGTCAAGAATTCAAGTCATATAGTGGAACTGTCAAGAATCTATATACATTGTATGATATTTGTCAGCGCATGGAGTATAAAAATAGACAGCGCAAATAACACTGTCGTGTAGTAGATTTTAACGTTATTTATGTCAGCGACCGTACTTCGACATAAATTATGCCCACGTATTAAAAACAAAAGCGGCAGATTTATTTGTGAGGCTGACGCGTGTGCATATTATTTGATTTTGCATCGGCGATCGCCGTTCATTTGCGTACTCGTTCTTACGCTGACGAACGAACGGGCAGAGAGCAAATATGCGCGCGATCGTATAATGCTCTGTGGTGTTCTCGATCGTGCGTATATATTAAACACATTAATCGTCGTCTCTCGGCTTCAAGTATTGAGCCAGGGCCAAAACACCTGTCATTTACACGCAGCTTTCTCTCTGCGCCGCTTTTTCGATTTTTCTCGTGCAAGCAGCGCACGTGACAACAACCGCGTTTATTTATATTTATATTATGCACTTTTCATTTGCATTCAAATCACGTCCGAGGAAAATCATTACACACGACATATCATATGCCTAATCGAACATTCATTTATGTATTATTTTGTGACTTCATGGATCAACGGGTTCGCATTGAAATCAATGTTGATGTGTGGAATAATTTTTTGTCACATTTTCATATGTGACACTTTTTCTTCCTTTTTTTCTTACGAAAAAAGAGAAAACTGTTTCGATGTGATCGGTGCAGTTGCAATCTTGCAAAATAATTAGTTCACAATTTTATAAATAAAAAATAAACAATTTGACACAGATGTTGATAATGATCTTTCGTCGGTATAAACAAAATCGTTTTCGCAATTGAAGAAAAATTAAATTTTTGTTAATGAAATGTGATAAGGAAATACAAAAAGAGACATGTTATCTGTTTATGTAATCTGCTGTTACTTTGGTAATCAATTTTAGAAAGCTATTTTTGTGTTTGAATTATAAAAATCTAAATACAACCAGGAAACTCTGTCTTAATTTTGTTCGATCCTGATGAAATTGCCTCTCTTTATCACTCGTTACAATCAAAATCACCTCATTTCACTTGAATCAACAAATCACACGTTTTTCTCACAAACATCACCATCAAACAGGTTGGCTTTATTTACACATGCGTATATACTTTTCCCGTTTATTTTTGTATCGTTATTTTTGTTCCCCTTGTTTTAGAATTATTTTATTGTTTTTTTTTATGTTCCACGTAAACAAGTATATTGATTGTGAGCAAATTCGTGAACGTTTCAGAGGCAGGGCTTGTATCCAGACTACAGAGCGATTGCGATCACAATCGCTCGATTACTGAGAAGACACATGGGACAGTGGCGATTCAACGATAATGATGAGAGGACGAAAAATCGGCATGAAAGGATCTCTTGACTGGCGGCGGGTATACGAAAAAAGAACAGCCATCGAATGAATGACGATTGACATCGTAAACTGCCACTGCGAGAACTAACTAACTAAACGCAAAGAAAGACTCACTATTTCAGCTGAGGTGGACACACTTGCCTCTTTGATATTTATGTACAGGTGTTTACTCATTCACTGTATTATTTTCTTTCAAAATTGATGCACTTAAGAAACTTTCATATCGCATATAATTTAAAAATGGATTCTCCATAAACTTTTATAATTTCATTATAAATTCATTCTAGAAGTTTAATTATTTTTAATCTTATTATTCAATTTATGAATAAATAAATTTTAGAAAAATTTGTTCAAGTATTGGTGTGCGAAAATGTGATATTTGCAATTTTAAATTGAATGAACATAGTTGGTTTTTCGTCGAAACTCATTTAGCAGTAGTGATTTAAATTTGAATTTAAATAGAAAGAACTAGAAAAAAGATGAATCCCAAGTTAGTCAAAACATGTGTACATAAAATATGATGGGTTATTTATAGATAATATATTGATACTTTTTATCCGACTTCAGTATGGCAGAAAAAAAGTAGTAAAGTTCTTTTGTGCCTCGTTTCACATTTGACAAATTATTGAAATATTTCTGACGGAAAATGCCGCTATTCCTTTTGAAGACAATTTTTTTGTATCCTTCAGTGAAATCAGTTTCAACATTTCTCATATCTAAATTTTGAAAAAATTAATTCATCATCCTTTCGATAAAAAAAAAAAAAAAAAAAGGAATAATTGGTTTTCTTTTTCATCAATTAAACAACAAAAAATAAGTTACTTCTAAATTGAATAATCGCACCGCACGAAAACTTGTATGTATTCTCCGTCTTTTCAAGAATCTTCAACTTTCATAAAAACAAGGCCTACAAGCCATCACAATAAAATTATAATTTAAAAATAAAATGTTACTTCGAAGAAGTAACGTCATTCGAATATACAAGTAACGGACAATCAAACAGAACCATCATCTCATCGTCACCATCGTATTAAAAAAACTTGCCTTGAAAGTTCACCACACTGTCTGCGAGGTAAATTTTTTTTTCATTTTTTTTTTCCACTGATCCAAAATCTTATAAGGTTCGAATTTTTTCTGCCGTTTCTAAAAATTAATTGATAAACCAATTTATTTTTCCAGTCCACCACAGATCAAAAGAAAACTTGAATCTTTTCAAAACGTTGTTTTGTTTTTCGATCGGTTGTTGAGATTGCAAATGAAAAGCGCAATGAAAATTCTAAATTGCACGTCATCACGCGACGGAAAAGACGGGTAAAAAAAGGCTAAACTGTAGAGATACGAAGGCGCATAAAAAAAGTCATCGCGATGAATCTAATGATTGATAATGAGTAGGAAAAATAAAGGAGCGCGCGTGAATAGGCGGCTCGTAAAAGTGCGTATGAAAAAAGGAGACGCGCGCGCGCGTTTTCCTCGTGCTGGAATGGGTCTGGGAAGACGCGCGGAGACTGGAGACGGCTCGGCTGGGACTGCGTTGCGGCTAGAGCCAAGCTGTCTGCTGCAGACTGTTATAATCTGAGTCGGCGGATCGGTCAGCTCGGCGAGCAGCCGCCCGTGGCGTGTGGCATAAACGAACACGCCGAGTCCCGGATCGCCGGAAGGGACCTCGCCAACAATGCCAAGGATCTCCTCACTTGCGGACGAGAGGCCAGCGCAGATCACTCGGCCCGGCGATATTATCGCCGGCTCTTTTAAGCGACGCTCATTTTACCGCCGAAGGATAGACCCTCGACGATGAAAACATCATGCGCCGTTTTTTTAGCACACGCATCCTCGCCGGCTCCCTCCCACCCCACCCCCGGCTTCGTTTTTTGCTCCTCTGCCCCTTTCGGCTTTATTTGCTTTCGTTCACGAGAGTTTCTCTGAACGCGAACGCCCGCCCATCGAAAAAAGAGACGTTGCTGAACATTTGAGCTGCTCTTTTGTTTTCGAGCATGCTTAACGTTTCTGCAATGCAAATATTCCGGCGCGCCTTCTTGTTCGCTTTTTCACCGCGGGCTCGGCTCCTAATTGGACTTGGACCGGTCAAAAAAGACTTTCGCGAAAATTAGCGCGCCCCAAACCTCAACTCGAATATTTTCGTAATTGGGTGACTACGATTTTCGCCGGCTCAGCTTTTGATTTCGCCTCGGACCCCGTCGTCTAGAGTAGATAAGAATGTTGCTATAATTAATTTAGGAATCCGGGCTATTTTGATGGATATCTATTACATTTCGACGACCAACAAATTTAATTGTCCCCAGGGCGATTCAACTAATAAGCTCAAACATTTTTATTGTAATTGGACTAATTCATCTTTTTGCATCCTCTCGTATTAGGACATTCTTGTTTCTTCCCCCTCTCCTCCCTGCTATGGATCATGAAATATACGTTTGTCACAATTTCGTCTACACTTTGTTTCGGGTTTCTCGTTGGGGAAAAAAGGGGGCCACACTTTTTAAGTGAAAAGAAAAATTAATCACGCTTATAATCAGCATCGAAATAGCGATGCTTTGAGATTGATCATTTGAAAGCGCGCTGATCTCGGCAGAAGAAACCGAAGAATGTTTTTGGGAGGAATCATCAATCTCGCGTCTTGACAAGCCTCTAATTAAATCACCTAATTTTCAATAACACGTTCGAATCGATTATGGCTGCATCGGGAAGAGCCGAGGGGAGGGGAGAGGGGCGAATGAGCGGAAACTGAAAAACCTAATAGCGAATCTTTTTGAAATCAATGACACGGCAAACGAGCCGAGACGGAACGGACGCACCGTGGCGCGGCAAAAAGTAGCGAGCCGTCATATAATTAATTTCGATAATTTTAATTTTGAATGGAAAAAGTTTTTTGCGACGGCCGATGACGATCCGCGCTGCCGAATGGACCGTTTAAATGATCGAATGTGACTGGGGGTTCGCGTGAGCGAGTCAGGTGGGCCCTGCCACCTGCTGAGATTTTTAATTCGGCGTACTTCCATGTCTTTTGGTAAAAGGTATTCGGGCTCTATCGGCGGCTCATGTGGGAAATGAAGTTGTCCGGTGAGTTTTTAGCCGCGGCCGATTGAACTCGCGAGACGCGCCGTTCAATGGGCATTCGCGTCATTTTTGCACGCCAATTGCGCCCGACGTGACTGGAAAACTGGGCCCAACAATTTCTTTATTATTCAATGAGAACTTCTCGATTGCGCAAACCCGTTCGCATTTCCGCGAAAAGCATCGCTGAATGAGCCGTAAATCGTCCGTCATAAATCAACTTGCGACCGTAACTCACGCTTTTCAAATTGTGCGGACAGCCATCGCACGCAGTTCCACTCGCGCGATTCAAATTGCGCGCCACTTTTTCACGCGTTTTTCATCGTAATCCAATGGGACCGGGGATGGGAAGAGAAAAAAGGGAAGGGACTTGAGGAGGAAAAAAAAGTTTCTGAACAATAAAAAATATGTTTATTTGTATATGAGCGAGATAAAAAAAGTGACGAGAAAACTATCTGTGAAGGTTTGTCATCGGTGAAAAAACCATCCCTCACGAATTCTTATCTAAGATCTTTCAAAATTTATGATCTAAGAAGTTGAGAGACATAATTGTTTTCTGATCAGGTAGAAAGGTTTGAATATTAAAGTCAATTTAAAGGGAAAGATATATAAAATTGATGAATTTAAAAAGCTGAGAAAAGTGACAATTCCCGTTTAGGCATTCCACCTTTTTTTTTGTTTTGTAACTTTTATCATTTCACTTGTATTCGTAAATTTGACAAAAAAGTTTTCCCACCAGCTAAAACCGGCGCATTATCGAAATTCTTATTCCGCCACGCATTCTTGACAAATTTAAAAGAAATCAATTTCCCATAATAAAAACGACTGATTTGCTTCACGCTGTATTAATTAGAATATTTAACTCAAAATAAATTGCTTCTGACTCAGCGCCCAAGCGAATGTTTTCCTAGAATGCATCAAAATGTTTTCAATGCGAAAACGATAACGAACTTTCATCAATCGCCAAGCCCTCGGAGTGAAAATTGTCGTATCGATATCGCTATTAGAATAAATTTTTTTAAGGTGGTATTAATTTTGTCACGCGAGATTAAATCACAACTTTTTTTTTCTTCTGCTTGTTATTTATAGATTGGATCAGGCAAGTTGGAATTTTGTCATCTGAATATAAAATTAAATGAAAACTTTTTGTCAACAAACAATTCACGTTCTTTTATACCGACGAAAATGTCAAAGAGAAAAATATGCTTTCATCTCGTTTGATTAAAACTTGAAATCTCGTTTGAAATGAATGAACAAAATAAAAAAATGATTTTAAATAAATATCACTTTTTTGCATCAAAAATAGCACTGGAATTTTTTCCAATTATACCAGTTACCTCTTCAACTGATGGAGAAATCTAAATATGTGAAGAAGTTTTTCTCAAACGACGAAACTGTAGAAGTTGTCATTTTTTGTTGAATCAAGTTTTTTCGAATGTCAAAATTTACTGGGAATATAACATTGTAACTTTTGAATAATAGCAAATTTTTGTGTGAATGAATTGAAGTTTGATTGTGGTCGCGTTTGGAAAAAAAAAAAAAAACGAGCGTCAGATTTAGTCATTCATTATCGCGATAAGATTTCTTCGTAATCGTATAAAACAATTTGCACTCATTTAAGACAATTGTAGGGTCGCAGTGAGCAGACATAAGTGTAAGCCATAATTGACTGCAAGCTTGCGTCAGTTTGCTTCTTTTTCACGTACTCGCAAAGTACTTCAGCAAGGTCGAATTGTCCCGTTTTACATTTCCAGTATAATAAATTATTTATAAAACATTTGAATGGTGTTTATTATGTTAGTAGCCGCGCGCGTTCTGGGAAGCTGATGGTCGCGAGTTTTGTAGTCAAACAAAAAGCGCAATTTGCAAACTGGTTAAAGATAGTTCTTAACCGCACAATTTAGAAGTCGACTCTTGTTTATAGCATAGCCAGTAGTGAGAATCGGGATTGTTTACATCCCGAGTTGAATGTTATCATCTTATATTCGCATTATTGTTTTTAGTGCGGTTTTTGAAATTGACTGTAAACTCTTGTTTCTAGGTTCTTAAAATTGCCGTGTTACAAACTTGTGTTATTAACTATATTTTTCATCGTGCCCTAGACTTTTATGGTGTGGGGATAAAGAGGAGAAGGGAAAATAATGGAGTTGCTTTACTGTCTAAAGGTCAAGAGTAATCTATTAATATCAATTTTCTTACTCTACATCATGACATTATAAACACACACACAGTCGCAGAACGTTCTCACACACGATCGATCCTTTTCCAATCTAATTGTCCGGAGATGAAAAATCAACCATCAGGTGCATATATGATAATGCCACGTGAACCTTGATTTCGGTATATACATATTGAGAAATGTATATCTTTTTATAGCACAACCTATGCAAATGCGCGCGTTTTATGCAAATGCAACCCATGGGAGGGGGATAAAAAAAATGGTTTTCATTGTCCATCCTGGGACGACGAGGCTGGAAATGTGCGGATGGCGAGTGGCAAAACAAAGCATCGGCTGAAATCGCGGTGGAACATTCGCGATGTAACATCACGAGAGAGCGGTGTGCGGTGTGATCTTACGAGACGTGGAGGACGGTTTCAAAAATCGTGTTTCAACTTTCCAAGTTACATGGTTGAAGGAGATTTCGCTAGCAGCCCCACCGGTGTGGCGTGGCTTTGCGACGTCTCTATACACACTCGGTATATACGCGCCATGCAAAAAGAAGCGGAGTCAAGAGGGGCTGTATCGCGCGGAGAAGGAGGAGAACTCTCACCTAGCTAGCTGTAAGTCCGCAGATTGAGCAGCCACGGCATTTCACACATATAACGAGTCCACTGTATAACTTCACTGTTGGTACCAGCAGCACTCACACCATTCACAATAACAGCAAGTGGCCGCGAGGGACGGACAATGAACGAATCTGCCAAGCTGAATGGGAAGACGGTGCGGAAGAAAAAGCTAGCGAAACCCCGCGCAGCCTTTCTCTCGTTGCACTCTCAGTTCGCAAATCAAATCACATCGTCATCATGGCAAAACCCAAAATCCTCCGGGGATGGATGCGACAATTGCGCGGGGGCCTCACACGCACCAACAGGCGAACCCGAGGACGGTGTATCGATATCCGATCGCAATGCGGCCTTGCCAACTTTTAAGTAACAGGCAGACTAGTTGCTTGTCCGACGGCCTGACCGTCACTGACTTCATGTAGAGTTACGTGGATTAGACTCTCTCTTTCTCTGTCCCTCTCTTTCGCTCGCACGGCCTCTTTCTCGCTCGCTCTCTCTCTCTCTCTCTCTTTCTGTCAGCATAACGCTGTGCACCGGAGCGTAGGGTGACTACTGACTGACCGAGTCGAGGCCGCTGTGAAAGAACGAGCAACGATCCCCAGCCGTTCTCCCGTGCCCCTCGTCCGAGATCGGTGCGCTACCATGCTCCACGCACGCTGGACCCACAAATTTCGCTCCAGCACGCCGTACAGCTCCATGCAAATTTCCAACGCTCCCTCCCCCCCGTCACTCTCCCGCGCCTTTTCCCATTAACTGCTCGCACAAGTAGCTCATTGGCTCGCTTTTGTGCACGCTCTAGCAAACGCTCTTTTAGCGAACGCTAGACGCATTTTTTCCACGGGCGGACCACCTAGCCCCTTCCTGGGACACTTCCACTCCCTCCTCCTATCCCGTCTTTGCTGCTCTTTTTTTCACGCCGATGCACCCTCCCCACCCCAGAAGAGGCCCTGTTTATTCTGGGCCCATGCTGTCTTCGCCTGCGAGAAACCCCCCCCACTCCCCGCGAAACCCCTCCACAACGCGCAGGTTGGTAACGACCGGCGGAAAAAAGACCACTGACTGCGCTCCTGCGCTCCGGTCTTTCCCGCCCCCCGTGGATTCTCGCGACCGACGGAAACGCACGACGGTCGTGCATTTTCTTTTTTTGTTTTTTTTTTTTTTTTGTTTTTCCCCAACCATGATTATATTGTCATCGTTTCGAGTTTTTCGCAAATTGTTGACATTTTTTTTTACCGTTCCATCGGTCGTCGGTCCGAGATTCTTTTGGTTTATAGTTACATGCGATTTCTTCCAAATTTGCACATCTAGGAATGGAGGAAGAAAGAAATGTAAATGCTAAAGTGCGAAGAATGGAAAAATAATTTGGATTGATAATTTACCGTGAATTCCAGGATTGAACTTATATAGGAACTGGAATGCAAAGATGGATTTCGTATAATGATTTTAAAGATGCAATTGTCTGGATTGCTACCACGCAGACTGCGGAGACAATGAGAAACTTGGACGGTTAATTTGAAAGAAAGGTGACGACATTATAAATTTTTGTGATTACATCCATCCCTCTTTTTCATTCGTACAGCCGCAGTCCTAATTAGGGCCACCTTGAACTTTGCAAACTGTTGTTTGTTTTAATGCGTACATAAAAACAGAAGTACATGTCAATAAAATATATTTGCCTTTGAAAATTCCAATTAAAAAATTTACTCCGCTCATCAATTTGAACGAGTTTTGTTTAAGTGCATGGATGGAAATACTTGGAATCTCAAAATTGATTAACTGCGCGTGACTAATGCAACATAAATGTTGTACCAAGAAAATGCAAATAAAAGTCTTATTAGTCATCAAACATTTGGCCGATACATGACCGAGAGCTCTCCTCATGTTCGACAAGTTTGAGCACGTTATGTGATTTGATTTAGGAATGCTTTAAGGAACCATGTAATACAGTTAGCAAAAAAAGAATCCAACGAGNTAAAAAAATGTTCACAAATTTCATTCAAGTTCGGAAGATCCGGCTGGATCAATACAAGCTTGTCATCACGTCACGAGTGACAAAAGTTTCGTCCAACTGAGTCACACACAGCTTTCAAGAGGTTTCTACCGCCAAATGTATGAGAATTATTATTTCAACAAAAAATGAACAAAATAAATGTATACATTATGAATTGAAAGCAATCCATCAAAGCTTACAGTTTGATGGATTAGTTTGAATTCGTGGTTTCAAAATGAAACATATTTCAATATGACAATTTTCATTAAGATTGTATAGAATATGTTTCAAATTATTTTATGGCTGTAGCAACTATATTTATGTTTCAAATAAGTACAGGTTGCGCGAACTTTAGAATTCAAGTTTGTGATTAAGACAACCATAAATATGGCTTGCCATCGAAAGCCTTTGCGATTGATATAATCATAGAGTAGCGTCTAATTTTTAGTCTCCATAGCGAATTTATGGTTGTAACAATTAGTTTCTAATGTGATACCTGATATGTATACATCAACACGAAACGATATTTATCATATGCACAACAATAATGCAGGATCTATGTCCAACTCGGATCTCTAACAATAATAAATAATCATTGCAATAGTAATAAATAAAAATAAAAAAAATAGCAAATAAAATAAAAATGTGAAAAAAGTTGATGAGATTAAAAGGAGAAATGTTAATAGGGTTTTCATGAAAAAAGTGAAACGGTGTGATAGGGCAGAATTATATGGAGAAATTATACAGCAGCGGATAGATTTGTATGATGAAAGGTGAGTTTTTCCGAAAGGTGCGTTGAGCTGCCGATGGCAAACAATTAGTATACGATCGGCGACATAAGAGGGCCGTTAATCTGCTCAAAGCTCTCACAAAAGCGGCTTAAATCAAATTCTGCGTGACAAGAGTATACGGCAAATGGGCCAAACATGTCGCGTTACACCATACAAAATTAAACAAATAAATAAAGGCGAACAAAAGGTGCTCGACCGGGCGTATCGATTCCACTGAAGAGGATCACCCAGGACGCGGCAGGGAAAAATGTCAAGTGCACACATCGGGACGATTAAACGCGCAGACCCAAATGTCGTGTAGTAAAGCGCGCATTCCAGCGTGGAACTGGTCATTGTAAAACAGTCGGGAGCGAGTTTCTCGTTTTCGGAATGCGCGGCGGTTTGTATTGTTGCGCGGAAACGCGTCGAGGATAAATTTGAAAAATGCGATAGGCTTATCGGGCTCGGAGGGTTCCTGTTTGCAGAAATGCCGGTGAAAACGGGGAGGGGGAACGAGAACGGGAGTCCTCGGCAAAGGCTCGCGTGTATTTCTGAGGCTGACTCTCGACAGAAAGAGTGCCGCCTTGGAATATTTATGGGGTTCCGAACTGGACCACCCGGTAATTAAGACGACCCTGAAGTCGGGGCGGAGCAGCAACCGGCACGATATCCTGCCTTGTTCCTCACCGCCATTCCTGCCCCTTGGGGTTCCCTGCCTTTTGCCGCTAAGAAAAAACCCCGAGCTTTGTGTGTCTTTTCTGCAGAAAAAATGATCCAACCTTAATGATTGCGCATATCACCAATGAACACTCTGCTTTCTTCTCAATCATCCCACTCTGACGTATACATACTTTTCGTATACAAAAAACATCAAATTCTTATTCCATCGTAGAATCCAAATTTTCCTAATCTTCATACAAAAAACTCTTCCAACTTCTTGAATAACATTTTCAAAACAAAAAAAAAAAAAACCTTAAAAATAGAACAACAAAATTTTAATTCGATTTTCATAAATTCACAGATTCACAAAAAATTGAAATAAAAAGAATTGAAAAGTATCGAAAAAAATTCTTGTTGTTTTTAAAATTGGTTTGATCTCTCGGTTAGATGATGATATAGAAATCAATCAGAATCCGCTCTGCATTAAAAGGCCGAAAATTTCATTCGAAATTCCCACACGTCAATTGCTTGAAATCTTGCAAATTTGCGAGCATCTCTCTCTGTTCGCTCTCGGGGATTCGTCTGGGTTTATCTCGCTCTTGCGCCTTCCCCTCGTTCTCGCTCGGAGCGGATAATGAAACGATGATGGATGGCTATCTACGGGCTTTTTAACGATCTCTTGGGATGTGATATTGCGGCTGCACTCACAGGTGTGCAAAGCGTTGTGTAATAATTTCGTAATTGGAATCGTGTGAGAATCATACGGAGAATAGCGAAACGATTTCATATTTGTTCATGAATGAACTGCGCACGCAAATACAAACGGACCGGCAATCAGGGGGCCATGAAGAGGCACTGCCTTTCGAGACCAAAAATTTTGCTCCCCGACTGGCGATTTGGCGTAGAAAATTAATAGTTTGGACGTGGGACAAAGTGTACTGATTGTGCGGGTTCGAGAATTTGCCAAATTGTAGACTTTTAAAATTGAAACACGATGGGAAATTAAATTAATAGGTTCGAGAGAGCTCAAATTGGGCATCCGTAACGAGAACAAAGTTTTCGGAATGCTCAAAAATGTTTCTTAACATGAAATCATTATTGAAATTATACCGTGTTCGCGGTGATCCTCTCATAATTATTGTAATAATTTTTTTGAAAACATTATATAGAAAAGAGAGAGGACAACTAACGAAAGAAAAAAAAGCAAAGTATATAGACAACTTTTTTTTATTCATTTCAAGAACGAACGATGTGTAACAAGATTGTTGACGCAATTATTAGACGCATTTCGGATTCATTATTCTCGAGCTTTTGTTTTGATGGGAACGAATGAAACAAAGGGGAATAATCGTTTGCCTATTTGCGAAATTTTGTGCCAAATGTTCCAAAACTGAGAGGGTAAACTGAGTTTCGTATCACTGAGACAAAATGGAGCATGAAAACAGTAAACACATCACGTGGTGGCAAGTTTTGTTTTGGTACCAAGAATCTGCCAACGATAAAACTGACATTTGCAGCAACGACGTAGTTCCCAGTAAAAATATAATTTTATGGTGAAAATTTCAACATGTATAAATTTGCAACATTCATTTCCTAGACGCTATATCGCAACTTGAATATGGGTCTAGGCGTCGAGAGTACTATTTGCGTGAAGTACGTGACTTCGGTTGTATCATTGCATTCAGTATACATGTGTCAAGTTTTAATAACAATGTTTAAAGGTTTTCTACGTGCTTTCAAATTTCGCATCCATTGTTACTATTTCAGAACGATTGAACTCCATTTCAATTAATTTTAATCTTCAATTGTTATTCACCGTTATAAAAATTATTTTTAAATTACAAAAAAAAAGAAGAAAATTCCTTTCATATAATTTCAAATAATTGTTCATTTACTGCGTCAATTTTTTAGTGCGCAAATTGTTCTCGTTTCATTAGCCATCGGTAGTTGAAAGGAGGGATCGAAAATTATGGCGATGTTTCAGCTGATGTGCAAATCATCGAGTGAAAAGCAAATATCATGCGGGACGAAAATTGCGAGAAGGATGCTGTGCAGCCGTCGGCGGACGATTGTTAGGCGGTCTCGTCATTGAATGTGTGCCGCAGTGTGCCACCTCTCCTGGAGTCATTAACGAGGGCGTGGGTTTTACCTAGAAATCAAGAGATCGAGTGAATCGCCAAGCGGAAATGGCGTAAATGTGGAATTAACAAGTGGGAAGTGGGAATTGGGCAGACAGCACGGCGCGCATTACATATAATGAATGGTCGGCATATACCTATAATGCATAAAACGATGAGAGCACACTCACTTCGTACATTCGTGTGTATATGCCACTCGTTTTTTATCCGCGGCGATGATGCGATCGTTTGTTTTTTACTTCCTTTTTTTTTCTCAGGCGCATTCACTTTTTTTTCGAACAGCTTCAAATTTTATTTTCATGTCTCGCAATCGTGACTGTGTAATATAAATCATTTTAAAAAAAAACAAAAACAAGCATAAGATAAAACTGTTTATACGCGAGGTGTAAATGAAAATCTTGATGAAAATCATCTTTGAAAAGATTGTAAAACACTGTTTATATCTGATCGTTAAAATTAGTATGAAAGTCGCACACTTGTTAACAAAACCCCATAATTCAAATTGGGCGTGTCTATTTTACGATACGCAAACAATGATACTTTTATCGGCGAGAAAATATAGGCGTGGTTTGAATTATTGACACATCCATTTTATTGGCATTTTCTCTTACGGTGAGACAGTTCCCATATATTTTTCAAACCTACAAAAAAAAAGGTACCAAATTTGGAATCGAAAATTTCAGTGAATCAGCTAAGTATAAAATTGTCCGACAATTTTCGTATATATTAACCGAGAGCGTTTCATCTCCGAACTTTTTTCAAGCGTTTTTTGTAACTTCAAATGATTCATCATCCTCTCAACCGAGATGTAGTACATTTTTGGACATGAAAACGGTATTCAGATCTAGAAGAGGCCGGAGAAGATGAGAGAAATGTGAGGAAAAAAATTGCTTGAGATAAAACTTCTGTCAAAGGCCGCGCGAGACCTCCAAGAAATTTCGGTCCTATTTAGAAACAGTGCAAGAACTGAATTCCATCTTTTATGAATCACTCGGTAACAATGCCGCGGGTGTCTTCTATTGAGTCATATACCTAAGAGTATATTGTTGCATTAGAGGCTAATAAAGTGATCTTTTTATCCAAATAAAGAATGTTTTTACACAGTTCAGGAATCATCAATAAAGACACTCAAAAAAAGACATCGAGCATTTCTGGCCTATCTATTGAATCAACAGGATATCTCACTCTTGTACAACCGCCATCTCAGAAGCCACAGGTTTTTCATTCAACTTGCAATTATTGATGGTTTAATAGGATTAATTAATTTGTGATTGATTCGAGCAAACAAATTTGTTTGAACAAAATTTTCTGTAACAAAACAAAGAATAATGAATCGTTTAATTTTGTTTCAGGTGTCTGTACAATTGTATAACAAAACGGTATTGAATTTTAAGACCTGTAAATATTTACATTACATTCAACCTTTTCTTTGTCCTGTTTGACACTATTAAATCTTTTGTATCCGAGCATTCGAGCTTCTTAACTATCATGGTTGGTTTGTGTTAAAAGACCCGTTCAATTGGTTCTAGAAACGCCGCACTAAAACACCCACTCTGAATTATGGAGATGTTTCAGCTACATGATTGGATAGGTGTTTCGAATCGATTCAAATAGCATTTCTTCTTCAAATTGGTTAACTGTTTTCAATCTGTTTCCGGCCATCTCGAACCCAACCTATCATTTAACAAGCATGAAAACTACAAAGCAAAAGTTGTAGCTCAGGAAAAAAAATTCGTCTCGCCTTCCAAATACCACTGATTTCGTCGTAAATAACGGCAACTGTCTAATGAATTGTGCGGTTTGCTACATTTGTGAAACTGCCTTCAACTTGAGCTACAATTCTGGAAAATTATTATCAAAGGAAAGATAAGCTTTGTGATAAGAACACATGACTGTCGGCGGAAACATCTCGTCCTTTGTCAAAAAATTTCAAAATTTCTTAAGTAGTAACACTTACATTTTTATTTGAAACATAAATTGGCCTGAAACGATAATAATTTGTCATAAAATAATTTTAAATAGTTTTTTTGTTCTTCTGAAATAAGATTTCGACAAACATATCATCTCAGACGAGGAATGGGACGTTTTTATTTGAAAGCTCTCTACCAAGTCGGTTTTTTTAGAGAGTTTGGTTTTCAGCGAGTTTGAAGAGATTTGAAATTGATGGTCCAAGTTGGCACCGCAGCTCTGAAGATCAGAGTCAAATTGAAACGCCCAAACCATTGACTGTCTTATTTTACGTGACATTATGAATTTGAAGTGTCCTCGTTAAGAGAGCATCCCCTAAGTCGCAAACTTGTTTATTCGGCTTGTGATAAAAACCGAAATGGGCTTGATTTAAATAAAGGATGATATGCACTTTTACGAAAGCAGATAGAGCGGTGAAAGATACATCATTATCCCTCGGGTTAACAAATTTTACGACATTATGCCGAAACAATAAAAGGTCCTAGTCGCAAATCATGGGAGGACACGCGCGGCCCCACAAAGCGCGCCGGCCACGTCAGTTTTATCAAGAGCCGGGATTCCGTGTTCCGGCAGACATTTTCTCAGGCGAAAAAGTGAAGCGGCGGAAATAATCGGTGGGATGAGAGCGATATAGACTTTTGGGTGCGCGGCGCGTTCGCCGAATCGTGACGAAATTCAGCGGAGGGCCTGGAATCGAAAAATCGAAGCGTTATCTGGTTGTCGTCGGGCTTTCGGCTTTTTCCTTCTTTGTCGTGAGCACGCGCGCACTCGGTCGTTCTTTTGGAAACGTTTCCGAAAGGTCACACGACCCTTTGATATGGCAGTCCGTTGCTTGTTTCTCACAGCCACCGCCCTGCGGCATCCCGAAGATCCTCGGCCGGCGGTAAAGTGGGTTCCACGACGGTGGTCTTTCATTGGGCCACACAAAATGATAGTCCGAGAGCGAGCGAGCGAGCTGTCTGCTCGGCTATGCGGTGGGTGGTTGATGGCATCCTATTGATAAAATTGGCGGTAATGTGCATTGTTTTAAAGGATGTGGGCGGGCGAATTGTGAAAAGGATTGCAAATAACACGATATTGACACAATCCGACGAACCGACGATGAAATTTAACCGTTTCGTTTGAGCCGCCGTAATTACACGTGAGAGATCGCAAAACGAGGACGGCCAGAGCCAAAACGAGCGCGAGCAAACGAGAAGCCCGACCGCTCACACAATCTCCGGAATGCCCTTTTCTTTTATATTTCAACGCTGATTGTTTTCTCGGTTGGACCAAGCATGTTGGGCATTTGACACGAGGCGACATTTTTTGACAGCACTCAATCGCACAACTCAGACATTAACCCTCTCGTTCGCATCGGCACCTATAATTGGACCATCGAATTCATCCGAGATCATCTAGTCTTACGACCCATCTATTCAGATTACACTTATAACAACATTTCGACAGCCTAATCATTTCGCTTAATTCAATAAACTAACCTCTCCAAGGTGGAAGAAAAAAGTTCTCAAAGTTCAAAATTGTTTTCAGAGATGAGGAGAAAATAAAAATCTTGATGATCTTCATTGTTTGAGAATTGCTGAAGGATCAAGGAAAATAGTCAGGTTAAAATGAGATGGGCCATCCAGTTGGTACAACATTATGAAGAGTGAAAGTTCTGACGTTTAATCAGGTCCTCATCTCTCACAATCATATCATCTAATAAGTTTTTGACAACTTGACGAGAAACGTTTTGACCAATATCGATGACATGCCACGCTCAGAGAATAGGCTTGTGCGACATTGTCACATGATCACAGGTTCGAATTCTATTTGAAGGTGATTAGAATTAAAAATTAAAAAGAAATTTCTAAATCAGTTGTTTATTAATTTGGTTGATAAAATTTGTCTGAAAATGATTTGGTCATCAAGGAATGAACTTGAAGGAAATTAATTTATATTTAAGAGTGCGGTTATAAGAAAGAAAGGAAGAGCTGTATATGGGATGCTACATCTTTTTTACCACTAAAAGCTTGAACCATTGATATATAGCAACGTAAAAGATACAATCTATCAGAGTTTGTAATTTCCGACCGTTGATTTAGCTGACTTCATCACTAAATTCCTTTTCAAATTCAAAGATATCGACTATTTGAAAGCTATATTTCAACAGGTTTCTCTTCTTCGATTCTTTCACGACAGGTAAAATTATTTTTGATATCATCATCCATCTAATCATAAACATAAGATTATAGTAGAAGAAGATACGTATAAAAATGAATATAAAAAATAAAGCGCACAAAAATCATCGATTATGATCATGATCATGATTCTGTAAGGTCAAAAGAGAATCACTAAAAACATCCGCGAGGTGGCGTTGTAACCACATTTCTCACAAGTGTAACTTTAAAAAAACGAAAATAATAAAAAAAAACTAAAAAATTAGTTTGAAAAATATTATTCTTTATAAACGATTTTTCACGCCATTAAAATTGTTATTGCCACAACATTATTAATTCAACTTAATAGATGCATGATTAGCTAGAATTTTATATATCATAACAAGTAATGTTACATCAACCACTATTTCACAAACTTCATATGAAATAGTAATTTGCCTTAATTGACTTTATCAGTACTGCGATCAATGTTAAACTGCATAATGTATCATAATTTTCTTCACAGTCTAAGGGATGATTTCATTAGACACAAGAGATAAATAAAAAATTTTCACACTGCAGTGGTTCACATGATATTCACCGACCTTGACCCATACTCACATTTCATCAATTAAAATTCCATATTATTTTTAGAAAAAATTTTAATTAGTTATTATTTAACTGTACTGATAAACGAAATTTTTTGATTTGAAAAACGCGTTGGAAAATATATCGTATCCTTATAGATCCAAGGATATAGTGGATGCGGTTCTAATAGAACTGACAGGCACGAAAAGCGAATGATCGTGCAAAAGTTATCGAGGATAATTGCGCTTCATACTCACATTTAAAGTGAAGTTATTCGCAACTACGCAATGTGCACCTGCACTCATACATTCTTGGGTGCGCTAGCATCTGGCGAGAAGAGGCAGAAATCCACCTGTTCGGTGTTCTCGTCAGCCAGCTGTGGTATCGCCAAGTAAACAGGTATAAGATGCGTTCACCGAGTCAAAGTATGCTCGCACTTACGCACACAGAGCGTCGATCGCGTAAATGTGCACTCATGGCTGTATTCCTCTTCTCAACCTAAAATGACATTCAATTTCGAGCCAGTCAGCCAGCGTGTCTCGCTCGGCTGGACTCGAGACAAGATTGATGAGAATCAAAAAATTTCACCCGTTTATTAAGAATTTACTGTTTTGTTTTGTCTGACTCGCACGTTCGCGACAAATAAAACGAGTTTTCAAACAATGTTTACGTTACTTTTTTGTCCAAGAATTCTAGGACTGCGACGACGATGGCTACTTCGGTGGTGTTAATTTTGAAATTACAAAAAAGGTTAGACAAAATCTTGTAGAAGTGAGTCATTAAATGCTTTTGCCATGGGTATTTATAGGCCTGATATTTTTCTATTACAAAGTGATGTCGAATTAATAGACCGATGTTCTGCAATCTCGAATGTTCATCAAAATCGTATTCTGCTGGGGACGCAGGTTAATAATGCTATATTAAGACGTACTCGTCAGAATGAAATTTAGCAAAGAGTCACGATCCTTTGTGATAAACATCAATGGGTCTATATCAGAAGGGCCCCCAGTGTCCGAGGGGTATATCTTATTACAGATATCTGTGGCCCGCAGCCTAGGCGGAATCTTTTTATTTTTCCATTTCGTCGATTGTCAACCGCAGCTTCTTATTTTGATGAAACAAAAATCAACAACATGACAAATGAAATAAAACGCCACACCGATTATTCGAAAATATAAATTTGCATAAAAAATTGTTCGCTTTTAAAGAAAACAACTTGTAGAAATTTATAAAATTAATACAAATGATTGACGTTGTGAATTATCGCAGTGAAATTTGAATTAATCTGCGGATAATTAAGTGAACAGCGGAGTATTTTCAGGCAGCAATAAATTGAATATCATCCATTATCGTGTCAACGTGAGAATTCAGTTCTCCTAAACGCGGTAAACAACAGCGCCTGGGATAAAAATTCGAGGCTTGATTGGACAGAGCCCGTTTAGATTTAGATTTATTTTAGTGGGCACAATTTAAAAGTAAAACAGAGATTTGAGCGTGAAAGAAGTTCCATTGTGTTACCTTTGAAGTAGCGTGAAGTCAGAGATATAGAATGGCATGTAAGGATCGCTGCCGGGAGCTGTGTGCAGAGAATAAAGGCACAAAAAATGACGGTTTTAAATATTGCTACTTGAAAAAAAAAATCAAATTGGACCTAATAAAATTTCAAATATATCTTTTTGAGATACTGTTTATTTCTTCATATAAAGTTGAAGTTTTTTTTTTTTAATAAATTAGTTACTGTCCCATTGGATTATGAATAATAGTAATTATCATAATTATTTTTTAGTATCACTGAAATTTCAAATCAGTATATGATATCATTGGAGGAGATTAAAAACTTGTTTAGGAGTTAGCTGGATAGAACCCGCTACTGCGCCATCTGCATTTGCACTTTGCTGAATTTGGTTTGGAATTATATTGTAACTTCTGCAAACATTTATTGCAGTGATTGAAATTCTTAAACAATCAAACTCTCCAGGTTGAACGAGTCCATTGTTGTGCGCCAAAAGATCGTCAGAAGTCTGAAATTTTTGTTAATGAATTTTGATGAAAGTTTTTGGGTTTTTAATGATTTCCAAAAACTTACAACGAGACCGGAAAATCTTAATTTGCACTTATAATAGCAAGCCTGGGGTCCGTTTAGTGAAATATAGTGGTCTGCGTTTTCAAGGTCTAAACCCATTAATTATAGATGTTAAAATAAAAGTTATATCTTTAAAACTAAAACTATCAAAGTCTAACGATAATAAATGAAAATAAAAAATATATGTTGGGATTTTAAATTTGCATAAAAATACCGTTTGCGTTATATCCACTTTCTTCTCGGCAACTTGTTTCTTGTTCTATTGTCATCTGAAAATTATGCGATAAAATTTCTATCACAAAAATCTTTCCATTATTAATTTTTTATTGCACATTTCAAAATATACCTTCGTTAAACACTTGACTATATCTGACATCCGAACCTACGACAAATTAATTAAAAAGTTTTATCATCACCAGAAAAAAAACACAAACTTTTATTCATATTTTTTATGTATTAACTTCTTCTAAAATTAGTTTACCGTATTGAAACCTTGGCCCGCTGCATAATTTAATACTAAAGTTACCAACAAAACTTCAATTTTCATTGCTCCAATTTTCGCTCACTGCAAGCTTTGAAAATTCGCAACTGACTAAAATGAAAAAAAAAAATAAATAAATAAAAACAATGTACCTCAAGTACCAATTCATGTTCTAAAAATCGCCGTCACGCATTCAAATTTCACGATTCATATTCAAATTGCATCAGTCAGTTATTTAGACCAGGAATGATTGATGGCTGTTAGGTTGTTAAAAAAAAAAACTAATTAAAATTTTAAGTTATCACTGATTTATTACCATTATTGCAAAACTTTTTGTTTTTCGACATAGTTGTAAACATTTGTAACCAAGTCGAAAATTCGCGACTCATTTTTGATTTTTTCAAAAGTTGGAATTTTGTCGCAGCAAATGATTTCGAAGGTCTTGGGAACAGCGCAACAAAGAATGCCGAGAGCACTTTCACGTCAAACTGGATTATCCAAACCTGAGGTTAAGTTCTTTACATCATAATCCATTGTTCCGAGCGATTTCGATCCGATCGGACACTGTGCGACGTGCGCCATTATTGGCACGCCACAATCGGTTCGCTTTTGGCTGCGACAAAATGCTTATAAACTTAAATTCATAATAACAATACGAAATCGTGTCACATTGTCCCGGACCGTTCAACAAAGAGGATAACCGAAAAAATATAACTGTGAACAAACGTGTGCAGAAAAGTGAACAATCGAACGGTAATGTGAGAAGACACAATGAGCCTCCAATGTGGGTTTCTTAGGAAAGTATCAATTCAACGGGTACTCAATCTTGTAAAAAGTCAAATCAAACTTTAAAAACAAATTTCCATCCCTAATATACTGCCGAATGGCGTGTTTTCTTGTTGTCAACGGTCGTTTGTAAAATCGCCAATGAAATGCGCGAAAAAAGCCGAGTTGAAACATATTGAGCGACTTGCACATCTTTCCTCTCTCTTTGCTTGGAGCGTTGGAATGTTGTAATTCGTGTAAGAAGGTGACAACTTTTTGGAATGAAATTTTGAGGGCGCGTTAAAGTTAATATCGCGGCCCGTCGGGATAACAGAATTCGAACGTTGGGATCACGGTTCTCATGGCGCGTCGTCTAGCTCCGCGAGCCAGGAGCGACGAGATTTTTCATCACTGTTAACGTCGCGAGTAAGCGCTGACCTAAAAGTATCCCAGTCAAGCTGCACGTAGGTATGTACATGGCCGCAGGGAATACATTAACGCCCGAGAATGTGGAGAAGCGGCTGGCCAAGAGGCACATCAAGGCGACTCTACTCCATGAGCGCGCGAAGTACGACGATCCACGGCCGAGCATCCGGTCAGTCAACGAAGCCGTGCACCGGCGATATCCCATCCCACTCGAGATTCTTCTTTTTCATGCATTCATAATAATTTAGTATGTACAAAGCTGTTTAATGCAACCGCATCACATTTTATCAGCCGCTATTGGCGGACATTTTCGTCACATTTACAATATACTCTTTTGAAATCAAAATTAACAAACTTAATAACAAACAAATAAATAAATATAATTTGTCAACTGTGAGACTGTCTTTTTGTGAACCGAAAGGTTTGATTGGTTTTGTCCGGTTCGCAAAGACCCATCTGAGAAAACAATTGCGCAAAAGTGGTCAACCAAAGTTACGTCTTCTAAGATACCGAAAAGTGAAACTGCGAAAAAAAAGCGAAATCCAACGAGGATCTAAGAGGCGGTTTCGATACGCAGCTGTAATGTTAATTTTTGTTATTTACAACCCAAGTTTGGTTTGTTCTTTGGTATTTATTGATTTATAAGTTATGTATAATGCGCGACATCAGTATACAAAGAAAAGATCGGCTGTTTACCTTGGATAACATTAATACGCTGGAATCACGGAGATGGAATCACCTCCTACCGTTTGAAGCCAGTAATCCAATGCTTTCGTCATTCATCTCAGAATGTTATATCACACACCTCCCGCCATATCTGCGGGTACACGAATTTGCGAACAAAAAAAACCCCGGTTCGGGTGCACAAACAAACACCACAAAAACAATCGCTTTACGTCATTGCGCCGCGTCGGCCCCTCGAATGTCAACTTTCACGCGCGCTCAGATTTTCATGAAGCGCGACGCACACGTAAGATCCTCATCGAATGGTATCAATTTTTTTTTTTCGTTTGCCTTCTCTCCTGTTTTTTTGTTTTTGTGTTTTTTTTTCGTTGCTTTTCACGATTCACGGCTGCAATTTTTTCCCCATCAACAACAAAGATACCTCAGTCATGATTCACTTTTAATCCAACATCCAATGCATTACTTATGCGCGCATACATTACGCGCGTTGATCGTTCGAAATGCAAATCTCCGATGACATTGCACAACACCGCGGCGTAATAAACTATTATTTTATTATAAACTTTATATTCGAATACGAAACCAGTGTACCGGTAGCGACATCTTCACTGTCCATCGATAACGATCTTGATCTAACAATCGCAGTGATCTTACCCTTTACTTTTTCGTTTATAAAATTGCAAATTTTGTAAATTAATAAACTATAACAAAAAATTGTTAACCCATTTTCCGAATTTCATTTTTGTTGATTAACAGAAACATTTTATTTGTGTGAATTTATCACACTACTTATTAGTGAAATAAATTATTAACGAAAAATTATTAAAATTATTGTATTTCATTTTTGAAAATTAAGAAAATTTAATTTATTCAAATATTTTTTAACTAATCAAAAATGTAAAAACTTATATAAAAAGTATTTCTAAGTTCATTTTTTAATATAAAATTATTAGTTCATCAAGATTGGAAAAAACCAAGTTTTCATTTGGTATGAAACTTTAATTTTTCAAGGCATTCGTTAATTACATTATTTAAATAACATTTTTTAAAGTTGGTAAATTTTTAAGACAGATAATTTTCTGACAGAACTGCGTTTCAGATGGCAGCACATTCTGGCAAGCGATGAAAAGCGCACATGCACAGTATTCTGTCAAGTGCAAACAATCGTGATGTATAAGTGACACAAAATCCAGTTTAATATCAAAATTGCATCATGCTTTTTTCTGCAATTGAATTATTGATTCCGATAATCATGTTACTGGTCGTGTTTAGTTGCACCGCACATGTTACCGAGAGATAACATTAGTTTTACGGTTATGCGAGATCAGATGTTCAAAGTTTAATTTGAATTTAATCAGTGTTCAATAATATGTCATCATGTTTTTGTCGTTCAAATCTTTTTCAACTGTCGTTTACACGGTAATCATTTATTCATTTGTGAATTATTTGAGTGTTTATCATTATTGGAGCGCCTATTACAACTGGTTCTTTGACGGGGCAAAAAATAACACAAACTATGATTACATAGTGGGTACGTATTCATCAAGTTCTATTCAACTGAATAATCAATAACTTTGATCAAAAATGTCTTTTATGTTATTTAGTTGGCGCGGGCAGTGCGGGTTCTGTAATAGCCTCACGATTATCTAATTCCGGCGAAAATGTTTTGCTACTGGAAGCTGGCGGAATGCCGCCTTTTTTCGCTGATATTCCCTCAATGGCACCGATTTTACACAAAAGCAAATACGATTGGCAATATATCACAGAACCTCAAGAACATTCTTGCAAAGGATTAATCAATAAGGTTGGAACTTGAATTACATATTCTTTAATATGTCTGATATATATAATACGAATTTTGATAATTCAATTTTTAGAGGAGCGTTTGGCCCATGGGGAAAATTCTCGGTGGAAGCAGTCGTTTGAACTACATGATTTATGTCACTGGACACCGAAATGACTACGCGTCTTGGTTTCCAGATTACAAAGGTTTGATTTAATAGACAACAGTATCAAATTTCAACTTTATATATCATATTATTCTTTTTATAAACTTATACTTGTAATTGATATTACAGAACCGATCGTTGAGCAAGAAGGCCCTCTTTATATTCAACCTGCACAATGGTCTTCAAAGATGTCAGACGCTTTGCTAGAAGGTGTTAAAGAAATGTCTCATTCGGTTCATGACATTAACAAAAATAGCGAAGCAGGTAGAGTTTGATCTAAAAACATGCAGTGATTATATATTTTTTTCTTTCATGTTTTGAGTTTTTATTATAAACTGTTTTCTGCACTAGGTTTCATGAAAGTGAACCTAACAATGAAAAATGGAAAACGATGGAGCACCGACAAATTACTCAATAATTTGAAAACTTTGACAATCTTGCCGAATGCCTTTGTAGAAAAAGTTGGTTCACTTCTAATCATTTCTATGGAAAATATAAGCTGGATGTTTTTATTGAGACTTGAACATTTTGGACTCTCCATTCTAGATTTTATTCGAAGGAAAAATTGCCAAAGGGGTTGAATTTGTAAGACTTGGAACCAAATTTACAATGTTTGCAGAAAAAGGTGTTATAATTAGTGCAGGAGCAGTGGCCTCGCCGAAAATTTTAATGCTTTCTGGAATTGGACCAAAGGATCACTTGAAAAAACACAAGGTATTACAGATTTTTCTTTGAATAAAAAATATAAACTTTCAACTTTGTTTTTGAATTCGTCTGTTAGATTACTTAAAAACTTGTTTCATAGATTCCTGTAATTGCTGATTTGCCAGTCGGTGAAAATTTGGTGGATCATGTCGTAACTGGATTTGACCTGTTAACTTTGAATATCAGTCAACCTATAAGTTTATTTGATATACTAAATCCAAAATCAGTTTTCGAATACTTTTATGAAGGAAAAGGTAAAAAGCATTTTTTACAATATACTATGATACGTAAGAAAACAGAATTTCAATGTTTAAATGAACTGTTTAAAGGTCCTTGGACATTTGCTGGAGTAGAAGTTACTGGTACCTTGTACAAATCACAGACAAAAAATGAGTCTCTTCCCCCGGACTTACAAATACTAGCACTCCCCGGTGGAATATCACAAGATGTTGGAGTTATAATAAGAAAAACTTTTGGCATTTCTGATGAGGTTGCAATAAGCAATGGTATTTCTTACAAAACTGTTATTTAAGAATCAAGAAATAAATTAATTAATGTTTCTATTGATTTGAAGATTT
Source organism: Trissolcus basalis (assembly GCA_025266255.1). Taxonomy (NCBI): domain Eukaryota; kingdom Metazoa; phylum Arthropoda; class Insecta; order Hymenoptera; family Scelionidae; genus Trissolcus; species Trissolcus basalis. The sequence continues at coordinate 66,735 of JAAMPD010000155.1, forward strand.
TTGAGAATTATTTTGCACAATTGGAGAACAAAGCTGCTGTTACAATTGCACCTGTACTATTGCATCCGAAGAGCAAAGGGTATATTCAATTACGAAGTGCGAATCCAAAAGATCCACCTGTGATAAATCCACGATACTTAACAGAGAAAGAAGATATCGACACCTTGATAGCTGGTAATTGCTTTGTCAAATGTTACGAAAATTCTTACGTTTAAGTAAAAAATATTGTTGTACTTGCTTTTAGGTTTCGAGTTTGTTAAAAACTTGATAAAAACAAAACCGATGCAGAGTATAGGCGCCACATTATATGAAAAGCCTTTGCCAGGTTGTGAGAATCTAATTTTTGATTCTTATGAGTATTGGGAATGTTATATAAGGCACCTGACTTTGACCTGTTATCACCCAGCAGGAACTTGCAAAATGGGCGAGGTGGTGGACGATAAATTTAAGTGAGTGTGCTACCTAAGAGTTTAATAATTGAATTTTTGTATATAATATTGCTAAAATTAACTGAGTATTTTCAGAGTTTATGGTGTCGACAATTTGTATGTTGTTGATGCTTCAGTCTTTCCAGTTCTTCCAAGTGGAAACACTAATGCCGGGGTTGTGATGTTAGCAGAGAAGTTTTCTGATTTAATTACTAATCAAGACAAAACGTGTACAATTAAGTGTTATACTAATGATATTTTTGTACAATAGTTTGTAAAATTTTGTAATTAAACAGATATTTTTGTAAGTAAAAAATGTACCACAAGACTCATTAAAAAAAATACATTTACTTAAAAAAATTTATATTTCACTTTTGTTGAACGTACATATTCTTTCATCTGATATCATTCACATTATTTACAAAAATGCATGACTTTTTGAACATTCCGTAAGATTTCAATTAATGTACTTTTAATTAATTTAAGATAATATCTATATATACACTTCTTTCGTACACTAGCAACTCGAAATTCAATTAAAAATCTTCATTAACTTTTTCACGTCACGTCGCTCGCATACACATGACGACACGAAAGTAAGAGTTTAAAATTACATAATTTTTTATGAATCAACTTTTATTTTGCACAATATGTTCTATGAACATTCAGAATCAAGGTAAATAAAGATAATTAATTTTTTAGCTTTAAACGAATATGCAACATCTGACCATCCAATTGAGGAAAACTTCGGATCGTAGAATTATAGTAATGAAATGTTTATAAAATAATCAATTTACAAATTTCTCTTATACAAGAAAGTCAAATCGACCGGCTTGATTTATAGTATGAACGAAAAGCGTAATCGGAAGCATCAACGGTAATTTCTACGGCCGTTGTACTTATTCGAACCGTGAGAAGATTGTTTGCTTTTATGCGATCGAACATTGTATCGATTGTCTTGGTCATCCCGGCTATCTCTGTCACGATTATGACCGCGGTCTCTGTCGCGTTCGTGTTCTCTAACGTCCCTGTCCCGATCCCTGTCTCTGTCGTGATTTCTTTCCTTTCTATTGTTACCATAATATGGATGGGGTCTGTTGTTTCTCCTTTCCTCATTTTGGAAATTTGGGCCTTGTTGTTGTTGTTGCTGATTTTGGAAATTAGGGCCACCTTGTTGACTTTGATAATTCATTCCACCCATCTGGTTTTGGAAATTCGGCCCCACTTGCTGATTTTGGAAATTTGGCCCACCTTGTTGATAGAAACCACCCTGATTGGGCATCATAAATTGGTTATTCGGATACATGTTGTACATGTTCATCCCCATGTTATTCATGTAACCCATGTTTCCTAGGAGCATCTGATTTCCATACTGAAGGAGCTGGTTGATATTTTGCTGATTTCGGAAATCATTTTGCATGCTATTCTGAGCTTCTGGAGGCATCTGCACTGTTTCCCGCAACTTCAAACTCAGAGGCCGATTGTATAACGTCGTATTTGCAAACAGCTCCATGGCGTATTGTACGGAACACTTGTGTTTATATGTGATGAAAGCGAACATTCTGTTTTTGCCATTGCGATCTTTTGGTATCGTTACTCTTTCCAAAGGGCCACCCTAAAAATATCAAATGTTTTGTTTATAGTACTGAGTTATCTCAAGTATTATATTTTCTTAATTTTTTTTAAATCATCTTTTTTATATCTAAATTCTATCACATCTGATTTAAAATATAATGTATTCAAAAAATTTTGTAAACACAACAATATGAAACATAACCTAAAATGCATCAGTCAAAGAAGTTGTTTAATGATGCTTTTTAGAAAACAATAACAGTAAAACATGACTTGTTGTGGAATAGAAAACTGAGTATTACTCACTTGTAGAAATAATTCATAAAGAAGATCTTCTGTGATCTTTTCACTAAGGTTCCCACACCAAATAGTCCTATGATCTGGATCATCCATGGCGGTTAATCTTGAAATATCTCACTTATACTGCTGTTCGAGGCGTTTTGCTAATTATATGGATGTTCTACATGTAATACAATTTTCCTTTTTTCCGGTGAACAAAACAAAACAATTGAGATTAGACGTAATTTGGTTTTGAGGCTTGATTACTCCGATTGAAGAGGTTATAAACGTATTTTCACATCAGTAGCGACATCTTCGATGACCGAGTTTTTTCCCGCTCAAATATAGAATTGTTTAAATGTCACATAGTGAATTATGTGAGTTAAGAATTCATATAAATTATTACCAACGTTTTGATTGGATATAAAAATATTCAATATGAAAACATAATATATTTTTTCGTTAAAATTAAATTTTATATTTATTTAATGTACGAATATTTGATAATAGGATAGGTTTTTGGGGTGAGAATTAAAACACATTGGTTTTTCTTATTTAAATAATGTATCTGCAACATAAATTACAAAACACATCAGAATATTCCGAATTTGCAATTATAAAGTTGGAAAAAGGTAAGCAATCAAAATTTGATGTGAAAGGCTAAAAAAGAAAAATAAACAGAATTTAAAACATGAAGAGACAGTATGAGATATTCATTTATATTATACATATATAATTTAATGCTCCCATGTTCTAATTTAAACATGTACCAAGCCCTGACGACTAGCAGTGATGGACAGCACACTGAAAATTGAATACACGGTTTCGAAAATGTACATTAATTAAATCATTTTGAAACTAATTCAATCGAATAAAAAAAAAACGTTTGATGCAGTATACTTTGATAAACCTCTAGTATATAGTTTGAGCAGCTCCCTGAATAATCAGACTTATTTGATACAATCGTTTCCCTAAACTTTAAACTTGAACAATGATCGATTACAATTATTAATGATCTTTCGAAATTGATTAGCTTGAATTTTCATTTAAATGCGACTGATAAAATAATAAATGCATGCCTTGTATTGCTTCGAATTCGAAATAAACAAGTAAGTCTGACCGGTTACTCGCATTTCTGCTCTTATCACAAAATTGAAATTAAATTCAACGTCAAAGCCTTGAAATTGAATTCAATTTTTTGTATACAACTATAATATTATCGGTGATGGTAAATTTTGAGAAGTTCTGACAAAATTTTTGATTTAACAACAAATTGTTCTGAACGGAATAGATATCGTTTTTATTTAGATGTAAAATCATAGACGAAGTTAAAGGATGAAATTGCATGATTTGTGCTATTTTCAAAAATGTCACTTCATCTCAAAGATGTCCTTACACCTACAACGCGAGAGACAAGTATAAAACGTCGGCGTATTAATTTTCAAGTGTACTGCTTTGTTTCATTATATACGAATATGTATATAACATTTTGTATATTGTACGTTCAAATAAAGAACTTGAAATATAAGAATAGTATGGGTTCTCATACCATTAACATAGATACTTGTATATCATCGTACTCATAGTAACATGTTTAACATGCAATTAACTCGAAGCTTGCACAAACATTATTGTTGCGCTTTTTACTTCCCATGTACAAACACAGCCTTCCACTATATTCCCATTTTACTCTTCGGCCAACATTTGTGTAAAGCAATTAATTAAATATTTTAATTACATTTCAAAGCGCAACGATTCACTGTTTACTATTTTCCATTTCTTTTTTTTTAATATTTTCATTTCACTTTTGTTCATTAATGAGTCACCTCAGATCATACGAAACGCAAATACAAAACGAGCTTTGACAAAATCACGTTCAATCAAAATATTGGTCGTGATGGAAATAATGTCAACACTCATCATATTGAATTGCTTCTTTCGCGTTTCCCATGCTCTTTCTTCGATTAATGCATATTTGCCATGAATGAATTTGTCAAATAGTAAAAAAAGAATTCAAAATCAATTAGCTGCACATTTTACGTCACTTAAAATTTGCTTCCGTTTTGACGCTTGGTAAACTTAATGTTATTATACCTTAAACCAGCAAAATTCGTTTATGTTAGTACCGCCGAATGACAAACTCAAAAGGGTGTGCAAGAGGAAACACAAAAAACTGGGACATAGAGCCAATTATTGAGCGTTGTCGTTTAGAGTGATCCCAGTTTTTTATGTTAACTCGTTTGAATCAATTTAGATCCTAATTCGCATATGTTTCTCGTTTCTTAACTACGAAAGAATAATGTTTGTTTTTGAAATTATGCGAGTGCAATAAGATATCTACTCGGAGAGTCTACATATCTTATAACAAATATTACCTTTAATTAATGAACATCAAACATTGTTCGTGGTCTATTTTCTTCTTTTGATCGTTAAAAATGCTACGTTTCATTATTTGCTATAATTAATTATTTATTATTATATGAAACTTTGCAAATTCATGTACAAATTTCTTCTCAACAATTCCCGTCGATCCATATCGATTTCAACTAAAAATTATTTCACTCATGATTGTTGAGCTCAATTTACAGTCAGATATTTGACTCTGTTTATAAATCTATGGATTTTACATTAGAATACATTTTTACAAATTCGACCATAATTACAGAACGTTGTTTCATATAATAAACCTCGATGAAAAATTAATATTTGTTTTTCTTTGAAATAATTAGCATGCGTTGTACTTTCTAATATCTCTGTAACAACAATGTTTGATGCAAAATGTTTTCACTTCTAATAGTTACTTGTTTTAAATTTCATACACTCATGAAAATGTATAGTACGCTGCGATAAATTTCAGCTTAATGTAAGAAGACAATGTGAAAAGGTGTTGAAACATTGGTAAATCAAAAAATATCATTGCACTGTTGTCGTTCTATAAGAACACAGCTATGTTCCAGCAAAATGTGGTTTCATTTCGTCAACCATACAACAGGAATAATTCAATTTTCACGCGCTTAATCAATCACATCGATTGTTTTTTGTTTTGTTTTCAAGATCAATACAAACAGCACCATTTTAATTCGATGCAGCGATTTTTTGTTACGAGCTGATTCTATAATTTTTTCCTTCAACCGTATCGACTGACTTTTGATTTGCTTATCAAACAGAACTAAATAAATGAGCTAATAAATAAACAATCTTGATTGAATGCAAAATTGTATCAATAAATATTTCTTCTATTATATAAAATGCTTGTTAACAAAGATTTTGTTTATGTACAGTACATTAGAGAGTCGATAAATGTTGATTTAGGACAGCCTCAAGACTGAGAGACAATCATCGTGCGAAATATTTGTAGTTAAATTTCAAACAATTTTTGATAAACATTGAAACGATGAAAACTAAAATCTAATATTAGGCACGATTTTGATTCTCTTGTAAACATGCTCGAACATACCTGGTTCTTTACAAAGTTATAAAAATTAATCTTATATTTCAAATTTGAAAGGCCATGAAACAATGACCCATGTTTTTTTTCGATAGTAGTCTATATATCGATATTTCCAATAAAACTGGAATTATTCATATCTCCGCTATACGTGCATACATTCATATATACATATGTGCATCAGGATTGCCCGTAATATCGTTACGAAACTATTTCATTAACCATTTATCAAAATAGTCAATATATTAATCATCGGTGTCAATTATTCAAACATTCGAATCTCTAAATTTTCATTTTTGTCAAGGGAAACAAATCTCTGCCGAAAATAGAGAACGAGAAGATAGTTTTGCAAAGCAAAATACGAGTTATTGTAATATATTTGTTGTCGAATCAACTATTCGAATGCGTTCGAATATTTGAACAAGGAAACATTTTTATCTTCTATCACAGACAGTCCTAGAGTACAAAAATAAAAAAAAAATACGAGTTGTATCTATATATGCGTGTATGCACAAGGTTTAATATTTTGTAAAAATATAAGCAACTCAAGGCCTATTGCAGTGCGCACATTATTTGGCTGCAGCCATGGAGTAATCCGTTTAAATCGTAATATATATGTCCCCGCGAAATTTATGCTCCCTTCCTATGCGTTCGATTTTTTTACAAACGAATTCCTCTGTACATCACGTACATGCGTTATAATGCTATCTAACATTATTAATTTAATCTCAACTGTAAAAAAAAAAACAAATAGATCGCTTCATTCATTAAATGTTTGTCGGCATTGAAAAACGAACGACTCAAAATAGTTTTACAATGTATAATATTGGAAACTCTGCAATTTTCATTTAAGTCCCCGAGTGAAATTGATATTTCCGTTTTATCTTTCGTTTAAATTGTGGAAAAAATTGTTCGCATCATATACATTTACAAATATTAACATCTAAATCAAACTTTTTATAACCAGTAACAATATATATATAAGCATGCAATTATTGAACAAATAAAAGTTATTGTTAATATTCAATTCATTCACACGGGTACAATGAAAATCTATTTTCACGTAATCTAAACTAACATTTGTATAAATTATTAGTAACAAATCAAAGCCCTGGAGTTCAGATAGAATTGACTCATTTTTTAGAATCGTGAAAATTTGAAAAATAAATCAGCTGTTGTTATTCCAATCGTCTAATTAAGTACGAGCAATTGTAATTATTTCTTCGAAATCAAGAAAGAACCACCAGGGTAATTTGAGATAAAATCTTTCACTTGCGAGAATTCGCTATAATAAAAGTTCCGATTGACAGTCGATCAGACCAGCTTATTTATAATGCAAAAGAAAATCTTTTACGCGGATTCGAACTGAAAATTCACGCGTACACGTCGACAAAAGATGACTTTATCATATCGAACATCGTTACAAATGTCATAAAAAAGCCAAGGCTTGAAGTAGTCTGCATTAATTTTTTTTTCACTTCGCAGTTGTCAGTGACAGTCTTTTGAGTTGTTTAAATTGAAAAACCGTGATTAAGATGCTTCTTCTTACTAGGCACAAGAGGAAAATATTTTCCCTGCGCACCCCGTCGGGTAGCGCCACTTCACGGTCAAAACATTCGTATAAAAAACGTCGCATGCGCTAACTACACCAATCAATTATGTCTAAAGAAAATGAAAAAAAAAACTGCGAATTTGAATGAACCACTAAACATTATTAAAAATCAACAAATAAATGATTTAATATATGTAAGAAACAAATAATATATATAGATCTCTGTATATATCATTTTTGTACATCACAAATATTGAATAGCAATATTGACAAACGCTCAATTAAATTAAGCAAAAAAAAAAGTTTGAATGACGAAAAAGAGTTAAACACGATAAAGGAGAAATCAATTTTGGGGCAACATATAGCAATCGGGGTACAAGATAATTTGGAACAAATCGTACATAATGTACGCGCGGATTGAATTCGAGCAGTAAGGAATCGAAGTCAAACGAAGCGCGTTGAATTTTCGTGAGCTTGCACATTATGCCTGACACTATAACTATACAATTCTTTCGTAAAACGTGTTTTTCTTAATTTTCGCCGCTATTTTTTTTTAACATTAATATGCCTCTATAGTGTTTCTTGTATAACCTTCATTCAGGTCGAATAACATTCATCTCGAATATTATGTACGTTTTGCTTCGTTGCGCAAATATATAAATAAATATACTACACTTTGTCATGTTTATAAAACATCGACGATAATTTCTGTTAAATTTTAACAAATCCATTATTTTTGTTTTGTTCATTTGTTTCCTAAAACAATTTTGTGTCTACTTGAACTATTTCATGTTTTTTAAATACACCATCAGTGTTACTCTGGATTTTGCGATTGTTTCATTTTTGACTTTGACCATACTTATTGTGTGATGCAATTTTTAACGTCCCTATGAAATCTTCAAGAGAATTTGAGTTTCATACCGTCAACCGTAAAATCCAGATGCTTTTGAAAGAAAAAAAAAACAGATACAAAAACAAAGACGGAACAACACGGTACCATTAACGAAATGAAGGAACGCGTGATAATAATTGCATTGCAATGTACAGTAGATTTTCGTGATCCGAATGAAGATCTCTAAAGCACGTGCGCACGTCCAACGCGAAGTTTGATAAAAAGACAACTGCTCAGTCAATTCGTAAAACGTCATCATTGCCGCGTTTAATTCAGAATAAGTGCCATACACATTTGACACAATTACAACGACCTTTAAAAAAATGCTTTCGCAGTTGGAGCAGCGCAGACGCGCAGGATGGTTTAGTATATACACATACTAACATTGTATTAAACAAAAATAAAAGGTAACAACATTTTCATTCATTGGCCTTGTGCAGCAGTACTAATTTTTTTTTGTTTTGTTTTTTGTCTTTTGTCGCGAGAACAAATTTTGCAGTCCTTTGAAATTTGAATAAACGATTATTATGCGCGAATTGCGTTATTGATTTGATGCGTTGCATTTTCGCTTTATCATTTTTTGATGTTGTCCTCTTCGCTTGACCAACGTTTGTCTTGCTCTTGCAGTTCCAGTTCCCACCTCAATTCCAATTCCCGCATGTCATTCGCTATTCCAGCTTCGTATGTATCCTCCTGGTTTTCAAATAATTGCTTGCTGGGTTAGTTAGAAAATCAAAGTTCCACAGTTTAGAAATGACACGGATTCATCAGTCACAGTTTTCAAACAAATTATAACTAGGTTACTTACCGTGTGGTCTCAGCGCTAAATGAAGTTACAAATAGAAATCAAGTGCAATTGTGAAAGACTGATAACATTACCTCATCACTTTTGCAGTCTCCGTGTATGTTTTCAGGATTGGTATTATTGGCCGGTTGCTGAATCCACGTGGTTCCATAAGGACTCCAGTAACGACAATCTTTTTCTTTCTCTCGAATGCCTGCTTCGATCATCTGTAGCTCTTGAGCTAACCTTTCGCCTTCGTTGAATGCAACACCTTGAGTTGCAAGCTAAAACAATTAATTCATTATTAATTTTTAATTAAAAAAATTGTCTCCGGATGTTTTTTTGATGTAAATTTTATTTCGTACCTTCAAGTCATTGATTTTTTTCTCCAAGTTCTTTAATTGCTGTTTAACTTTTTGGGAATCGTAAATTATACTGAAACAAGATAAAAAAAGTGTTATGACTCATGCAGAAGTAAAAATAAACGGATCTATAATGATGAAGTAATAATAACGATGATAATTATATACTTACTCTTTAGGTATAGGGTCTTGACGTGTAAGTTGAATATTTGCAGAAGATTCTGCACCATTACGATTAAGTGTTACACAATTGTCGCCAGCGGCTGTAGGGTTAACAGCATGTACGCCGCCGTTTTCACTAATGGTAGCGTAAGCTGGTATATCATTTAAAATACGCTGTCCACAATACCATGATGCAATAGGGCTTGTTGCAGGGACAGGTCGAAGATTATTTAGATTAGGATTGACACCTTCCGGGTGCAGTGCCGCTTGCTGAATACCAACATTCACAGGCCTAAAAATGGTAAGATTGAAATTCAATTCCCTAAGATTAATACAAAAAAGTTCAGTTACAATTAGGCTGGTCGTGTAAAGACAAATGCTCACCTTAGTATAGATTTTGAAACTCTGGAAATCGGACCATATTTACTGGCTGGTGATGCGTCAAACGGGACAAATTCATCGTCAAAGATAATGTCATTGCGTCGATAATTATTGCCAAAATTTACATTGGAAGGAGGATTGATATGAGGAATTGATGCATTTGTCCAAATAGAATAGTTTTGTGATGATAGATCTCCTTGAACGTCATAATTCTAGAAAACAAAGAAGACAGAATGAAGATTAAAATTTGCTCAATCAGTAATTTTCAGAAAATGTAACAAAATTAATAAATCATAACAAACTTTTTGTATTTGAGGTTGACCCTGCTTGACTACTATGTTTTCTAACTGATTGAGAATCTCCATTCTACGATGTAACAGGAGCGCTAAAGTTTAGCAACAGTTCTTTGCTGAAATAAAAATAAAAATAATTTCAATGATTTCTGTTTAGTGAATAACATCTAATTGATTGGCAGTAAAGTCCTCATCTCTGTGATTATTCACCTTCTTTGAATTTGAAATGCCATTTTGCACATTGGGAGGTATTTGATACGGATCCCAAATCTGCAAATTAGGCGCAGTGTAATCTACAGGGGTAGTTGGCATAATATACTGCGAACACTGGATGTCTGGGTTTTTTGTTGGCACTGCGTGCGTGATGCCTTGGGGTGGTGGTATCACGTAATTTGGTAAATTTCCAATGTAGTTGTTCTCATTTGTTGCCGTGGGATGTTGCAGCGTTGCAACTTTGTTCACTGGATCAAATTCTGCAAGTGTAAAAAAAGTTTTTTATCCAATATACAAATTAAGTAACAGCATATTATTCAGATAATCAGAATTCATTCAAACTCACCATGAGATTTGAGTGAATAAAATGTTCCATCTTCGGATTTTTTGAAGCCTTTATTACCTGCATTAGATTTTTCATTCTTTGTATCCGCATTATTCATCGATGGTCCGTGGGTCCTAATACTCAGTTTTCGATTTTTCGAACGATATCTGAATAAAAGTAAAAATAATTCAATGTTATCGAATTGCTTTCAAAAAAACCTTATTTTCATATATAATAATGAAAAAAATAAAATACTTACTTATCTAATTCTAAATCGCTGTGAGCAAAAGTGCAGTTTGTAGATCTTGGACAAGATCCGCGATATGCTAGATCTCGACACATGCTCACTTTGTATTTTGATTGCCCGGTATTGTGAGCCCCTTCTTGCGATTTCCTATTTCCATGCTGTTGTATAAACTCTACCAAAGCAGCTACAACTGTTCTAACAGCTTCTAAAGCTGCTCGACATTCAGCCCAAGTAGGTGTTTCAGTATCTGCAAAAATTAATCACATATTATAAATTAAATTAATTAAAATAATGCATAATCACTCACTAACTTATATTTCTTTAATGCAAATATTGATTGAAAAGATACTATGAATTGGAAAACATATGAAAAGACAAAACAATTACCAGCACTAGGATCGATGGCTGCGAGTAGCTCTAATTGTGGTCTTAAACTACTGAGTTGTCCTGGATCAGGAGTGCGCTGAAGTGCAATTACAAGTTCTTGAATGCTTTGGGCGAACGATTGTGGGGTTTGTAGTTTATCGATGATGCTCTGCATATGGGATTTATGTGCAGTGTCTCCGTACAAAAGTGCTGACCATTGGTCAGGAGCGATGCGTAATCCAGCTTCAGTTGCAATCTGTACAATTTGTGCATCATGCTCTCGTCTGAGAGCCTCATACGTTCGAAATTCTTCTTTGAGTTGCATCAATGAAGAATCTCCCTCGCGTTTCGAAACCTATTACAGACAAAATCGTATATGAATATCAATATAAAAGAAAATAAATAAACCATGAAAAAGATATCTTGATTTAACAAACTATAAATTTTAGTTACATTCGATTCATGTTTTATTCATTTTATTAATTAAACAACAAAGTGAAATAGATAGACGTTTACCTTGAAACAACTAGCTCTGTACAGAAGTTGCACTACATGTCCAATGCTTGTTTTTGACGCTTGTGGGAAATGCGGCTCCAAACGTTGTACGACAAACATCACTAAAACTTTTCGTGACAATGCCGAGCCATCTTCGAGTGCCAATAGGACAAGTTTCAGTACCTCTTCTTGCATAGCTAGAAACAAAAAAGTCACAATCATTATTTCAAAAATATAAAATCATCCGTCTTGAATAATCTCTTATTTTATTCGTTTAATAACGTTCTTTTGTTCAGAACAAAAAATGAAACATCGTTTATAAATAAACGTTTAATCACTCCTCACCAGGTCCAAGAAATTGGCAGCCTCTAGCGCGTACAGCAGCCCATAAATTAGCACTCAGTTGTTGTGAATTTTGATGATGTAAAATTAATTCGGTGACCGAACGTTCGCCCAAACTTCGTGCTGCACGAACAGCCCTTGCTCTTCCCTCTGGCTCTACCAGCTGACATCCAACTAACGTAACCAACTTTCTCTGCATGGGCCGAGAAATCAATCCCATTCCTGAAACCAAAAACAACCGTTTAATACTGTACTTTTATAATACCGATAAAGATTGTGATAATTTTTCCCAAATTTTACTCACCAGCAACGGTGTTGGGTAAAGCCTGACATGGTTTTAGATAAAGTGCAAGCTCTTCGATGCAACGTTTGGCCACCAAATAATGAGTGAGGTCTTCCGGTGGTAACAATTTCTGATAAGACGTTGTCGCATTGTTTGCGACGGGATTTCCCACAAGTTGCAATAAAGCTTCATTTACCGGCAACTTTTCAATCTCTGTGTTTATAACGCTCTGAAATTTAAACAAATTTTTATCAGACCGGATTCTTATCATCATCTAATTTTTCCTACCAATTCACAAACAATTACAACATCACACATCACAAAGTAAAGTACAAAATCAAACAAAGAAGACCGTTATAAGTGACATTTCAATATCTTATTCAAAACAAAAACAAAACTAAATAAATAAAATACTAACAAAGTAAACAAACAAGAAAGAAAATAAAACCAACTGTTTGAGATTTAAAATTCAGAATATTAATTTTGGAGATGAACATTTGTAGTTTACCTGATCATAGGGACACTGTTTCCTGTGCAAGTTGGCAAGACACGTGCGGCAAATCGTGTGGCCACATCCGAGGGATATGGGCCCACGTAAAGCCACATCGAAGTCATGACAACACACGGGACAGGAAAGAAATTCAGTCCACTGCGGTGCCTGTATTGGCATTCTGTAAAAAAAAGCAGATCAAATGAAACAATAACATCGAGCGAAAACTCCACGACCGGAAAGAAAGGAGGGAAGAAAAAAAAAGAACAAACGTCAAACTTGCACTACCGAGCAAGGTTTCGTTAACGAAACGATCGCCGGGCGGTTAATCGAAAGAAAGCGAGGACTTGGTCAACCTGGCAGCACGACACAAAATTACGTCACTGGCCTGTCTAAACGCAAAATCATCGAGCATCTAGGTTAAGCAGAGCACTTTATTAATTATGCATCGGACTCTTTATCGCGCGAAGGTTGTGAAGTGTATATTTTCGCCGCGATATTCGTTCTACAATTCTTCGCGGGGTTGAACAAAAACGCGTAAAAATAGCGACATTTGTTCGTGCGGTTGTTCGGCCCGGGCAACGACACCAAAACAATCGGAGCAACGTTGTGAAACGAACGTGATTTGTGATTAATGAACCGATGCCGCGGGATTGAATCGCGCACGGTGAGAAACGAGAAAATAAAAGTTGTAATAAAAGTGAAATGAAAAGAAAGAAAGAGAAAGATAGAGAGGGATAGACAAGGGCAGCGAACGTCGCACGACGTCAGCGTCAAAACAAAAACGAGTCCCCCCCTTCGGGCGCGCCTCATCTGTCAAGCGAACTTCGCAGGGCCATGGCTGTCACGAGTTGCCGTCTGATAAAATTTTTCGGCTGTTTTGTGGGCACCGACTGCAAAGGCAATTTCGAAAGTATATCGAAACACGTAGTCGTGTCGCGCTCCCCACCAGCCTCCTCTTCAT
>JAAMPD010000156.1:0-80379 GCA_025266255.1 Trissolcus basalis
AACTTGGTTAGAACTAGGCTCTTCATTTTTACTCTTGAATCAACATTTTGATTCGTTCAATATAACTTTTTGAAATAAAATAACATTTTTTGAACTGACTCAAAATAATTATTCATTTTTGAAACTGAGAGAAACAAAAGGAGGGGGGGGGAACTTGTTAGAACTAGGCTCCTCTTTTTTTACTCGATCATTTTATTAGCTCGTAAATAGCTAGTAAGAGGAAGCCACCGTCCATATACGTACGATTGCAGCTACTACCTCGCTTCCAATTACAGGGCGATTTCGTAACTCCGGTATTAGAAGCAAAACGGCATGCATGAGTCGTCTCCGATGTGGTAGATGCCGTTAACTATGTAAAGCGATAATTCCAGTGAAATTGCAATCGACGAGTCGTTAACGTTGACAAGCCAGGGTGTGAGTTTTAGCTGCGGAGAAATAAATTGTCAGGGCAAGACTATAATGATCGAATATGTTCGTTTTAAAAGTTCCAACAAAAATTGGAAAAATGAAAAAAAAAAATGCGACAACAATTTGAAATCGTTGTTTTTCTTGCAAGAGTTATATGTTTACTGCTCATCTTGAAGTATTTGTCCGATTTTTGGACCAACTTCAATGCTCCTCATGACGAATTGTGTGTTTTTATTCAAGGAAAAAGTTTGATCGATAAAAACTGTTTTGTGAAATTTAGTTTTCAGAGGTCACCATTGAGATATTGAACAATTACATGCTGATGAATCGTTTCAATTACAACAAACGTCTCGAGTTGGTTGAAGTGAAATAAAACAAAATGATTGAAAATGTTATATCGAAAATGTAAGAGCGGGGTTTGGTTTGTTTACTCTGGTTTCCGAATTGTACGAAATGACTTGACTTGTGGGATTACACTCTTTGCTATTAGAAGAAGATTCGTATGAGTCTGAAGAGCTGAGAGTAAATCAATATTAAAATGGTGACCGAATTCTGTCGCCACGACCTGCCCTAACATTCTCTTACGACCCTTCTGCAATTTTCTTTCCTCGACCGACCTTCATTCTTGTCATAGTGGCGTCTCTCTTCGACTTGCGCACTTGTGTCTCGCAGCATCGTCCAAAACTTGGCATCCCTTCTTCCAGCCCATCTTCCGACCGCATTTTCGTCAGCCAGCCAGCTACTACCATTTCACCGATCGATGAAAAACTTTTTTAGACGCTCAACCGAAAGTATATTCCAATCGCCAAGACACCCGCATTCGACGACACTTCCTTACGTCATTCCCATCAACTTCATAACAATTCCATTAATCTTCAAGTCGTATATTGTATTTTAATTTTCGTTTGTTTCTCTTTCAGGAGACGAAAAATCTGCCGATTGAAAATGGAAGAGACAAAAAAGGGAACTTTGATGGCAGGGAATTTTTGCACCCGATAGTTTCTAAACGTTCGCCGTTGTAATTAAAATAAATAAAAGTGTGCATGCAAGTTGCACAAGTTCTCACGAACAAATTGACACACGAATATGGAAGCGCAGGCCTTATTAACGAAGCGCAAGCTAAGTATTGGGTGGCCATTGTTCGGTACTTGTTTCCATCGTTAAGGAAACACTGTACTTGCACGCAGAATGAGGACCTTCGGTTGACCTATTAGAATTCCACGAGTTTGCCATAAGGTCAGGGAGATATATCACATGCGCCAGAGGGAAGCAGAGGACTCCGCGCGCACGGCCACCCAGTGTGAATGCGAGAAAGTCGTTTAGCGCCGGTAGTCTTTCGTCGGTATAAAAACCTCGCCAGGCGTAATCGTCCTGGCTTTTGCGTAAGGATCAATGCCCGCCACGACAAATCTATTTCATAGACAAAAACACTCGACACGCCAAGCAATCAACTAATCTTGCAAACTCGGAACAGAGGAGAGGTCATGAGAAGACGCGAGCCCTGCGAAAAAAATGAGCCAACAAAAAAGGCCAGACACGAAAGTTTACTTTATTTTCGCGTTATTTCAAAAGCCATACTGTCAGGAGTAAAAAATTTATCGTCATGAGCAATTAAATTTACAAATTTTCTTCTCGTTCGACAAAGTGCAATCATGACTCGTACTTTTTTTTCGGGCCAGAATTTAATGATCCTCGCTGAGGGAATGGCTTTTATTTTATGCAAAAATTCGCGTCGACAGTGGATGACTCTGGCTGCGTGAGACGTACTGCAGTTGATGGTGCATGCGTGCACGACTTGTCTTGAACCGTCACGCACGACGCTGTGTAGCACCAAAGTGATGCTATCTCGGTTCTAAAGTAGCCCTGGCTTCAGGGCCTTTATCGCCCGTGCGTGCATGCGGGCTTATACCAACCTTACTTGAAACGTATCGTGCCATGAGCACGCATGTTTTTCTACGACTTGGAACAACGTTGACACGCACCTACAAAATTAGACGAGCGAAAATCAAATCACCACAATATTCTCAAACTCAATTATGTTTATACATTTATTTTTTTGTTACTTTCGCTTTATTTTGCTTTCCAAAAATTTTTTCGTAACAATTTTGTTTATTTACACACCGAGAAGACTAACTTGACAGCAATCAAACGAAATTGTCTGCGTTCTTTTGACGGTTGGTTGCACAAGAGCATTACGAAATACATGCGTGATCGCTAATTGTACCAGCGAATTGTGATAATATCGCAAGCCGGAAGTTACGAACAAATCAAGATTTGTCGTGAAATTCCTCCATTTATTCCTGCATATTGAAGGTCTTGTTGACATTTTTTTTTTTTTCATCTAATATGAAACACTTCATGGTGAAGATACATATCGTTATTTATATTATTATATTTAAAGATTGAAGACTGAGTATGAGGAGGAAGGAAAGGGTACTAAAAATGGTGGGGGTAAACAGTAGTCGGAAGAAGTACGCGAAACAATATAAATTGGGGATCGAAAAATTTGAGCAAAATTACGCGGAAAGTTTATTTCGCAATGATATCCATGTCCTTTTGTTCCAGGGAAGAGAAAGAAATAAACAGAGAGCTTAGCAAAAGAGGACTGAACGAGAATCCGCTTGCGGATCGTGCAAGAAGCGCCGTCATGCATGGCGATTTTGGGTCCACGTAACGTGTTCGTTCTTTGTTTCTGAACCAAATACAAGCAAGTTTGAGGGCACATAAGCGGCTTGCGGCTGCAACGCGTACGCGCTTCTCTTTGTCTCTCACTTCAAACACCTTTCTTATTCTCGTGATGGGCTTTCTCTCTCTCTCGTCTGCTCCGAAGCGACTTTTCCTCCTTCTAGATGAAAACAACCACGCAGATATATAACAAGATGTACTTAGCATCGATCAAAGGTCGAATGAAACTGTCGGTGATTCGGTGAAACGCAACGGCGACTGTTTACCTCGGCAAATACGTGGCTCCTCTTAATGACAGCGTGCAGCTCTGCCATTTACAAACTGGAACGATTCAGCAAGCCGGAAGAGATGTGCGAGCACAACCGCTAGCCTCACGCAGTTCGCCAAATTGATCGCTCTTGACAAAACTGTTTCAATTTTGTTTGTTCCATCGTTGTGATTTGAAAACAATGCACTTGATCAAGTTACGAGATCGGGCAGGCTTTTTGTAAACGTTGGGAATAAATTTTGTAATGTTTGATGGGTGTGTGTACCTCCTGTGCCAGCAACTTGGTCTCCATCGATTTTTCTTTATCGACGAATGCCGTGCATCGCACCAATTTCGAGAAACTATCGCGCGCAACCAAACTATGGCCACGACGCGGCATGCATCACGCACAAACAGCCAACATTTTAGGTTCAATTTTTGCGATGGCGGGGATCCATCAATTTGAAAAATATATATATATATATAACAGAGCGTCTGAGAAGATATGAAATGCTAATGTTTAATAACACGAGTGTGCTGTTTCGGTTGGTGAAAATAAGCAAGGAGGTTAAAAAGTTGGATCGTGTGGAAATTGAAAGAGTAGACAATATAATTATAAAGCAGAGCAGAGGAGAGCGTCGGACAGGATGAGGCAGGTTGCATAGTTAGGGTTCTAAGAATCGTGGATCGATCGGTATTGTGCGGTATATATTGGAACGGCGTGGACCTATTATACGTGCACCCGGTTTGACATCGGGGTCTACGACCCAGGCACACAGTGAACGGTGGAGAAAAAGAGAAAGAAGCGTGCGATCAGTGCGATCGCGAGTCGCGAAAAGCCGAGGTCGCGAACGAAACCCGCGATAGGTTCCCACGAGGATCCGGCTAGCACGCTTTCTCGCAGAGACTATACGCTCCCTCGTGACCAGCTCCAAAGAAGCGTAGACCTTACACGCTTGTTTTATCCCACTCGCACCTACGATGATGATCACTTGATCGTGATCATCAGCATCATCCTTATTCCGCGTTGCACGATTGCCACCGTCCCAATATGCGACGCCGCACTTTTTGTATTCCATACGTCACGCAACTCGAGCGCGTTCGAATTATAAATCTGGCCCCAATTAAATAAGAGCGGCGAGCGCGATATCACCCCGCACAACCAAATTAGCCGGCTAATTGCACAACATTTTCCACCCAAAACGTAACAATCAATAATTGATGGAGCTCCCGACTGGGTGTCATGCGAGAAAAAAAGGAACATTTGATTTTTAAAATTGGCCAAATTTTTTTAAGAGCCACAATTTCGCTCTTCTTTTATATAAGATTGAACGAACGAAATAATGCATACAAATGTTTTTAAATGAAAGAGCTTTCGGGGATTAATATCTTTATAATTGACACGTTGAAATTTATCCCGACCGAATATCCGATGAATTTTCAAATAATAATTTAATTAACAAACGTTGGGAATCGATGAGAGAGATGCAGTATTTATAAATCCTTTTTATTTTACACTACGTTCCTCCATCGATCCCGGTGTGCACAATTTAGCAACCATTTGACCCGCATAATTACATCGATGTAAATTTCGGTTCATAATAAATGATCAAGTGTATTTTATTTGAAATTTGATTCGTGTCATACGAACGACGGTCGGTCGAAATATAATCGGTGAAAAATGAATGCTCTCTCTGCTGTTATATATATGTATACTCGGAACATAATGTGAGAAAGCGAAAAAGTTAATTTGGTAAGCAGAAAATAAAAAGGCCAGCGTAATGGTTCGAAGAATGGAACCGCGCAGATGGAACCTTTTATTTTTGCAGGGGCGAATTTTTGTCGTCGCGTAGGAATTAAAATTCGCACGTTAGTTGGTCACGCGCGCGCGTTCGTATTTCATTGCATCCGCCGGCGTCAACGCGAACCAAGAAAACATTTTGCCGCTCTTGCGGTTCGCTTCTCTCTGCCAAGGACTCAATCTGTTGGCCTTATAATCGCGCGACTAAAGGCTCGAATTAACGTCCGCTCATGCTAATAATAGTTGTCTCATTACAAAATCCATTTTAACCCTTACTTGTCCGACCATGAAACGCATCTTCGTCATCGTGCCCGTGCCTTTTATCCACCAAAGTGTCACTCATTTCAGTACAATGTTGTCCCTGACTCATCATTTATTTCGTAACTGTATCATTTATGTCAGCCTCCACGTCTTTATTTGCGTTTGTCATTATACCCGCCAGTCGTCCAGCTTTCATTACTCCAAACTCATTCAACTTTTTTTCAACACTCTTTTTTCTTTCCAGATCTTATACCTTTGGACGCATTTAGTTAATTCAACTTGGAACAACGGGAATTGTGCAAAATTGAGAAATAAAAATAATATCGGAATAGATGGATCGATATATAACTGAATGTATTGTTAATTGGAGAGCGGTCAAGTTAGAATGAGATGGTCGGATGAATTGTTTACCGCAGAGGTTTTGAAACAAGAACGGCGATGTCCGAGAGGTCGGATTAGTGGCACTAATATTTTAGCTCCGAGCGTAACTGCAGGGCGAATCGATCACATTAGCCCAATTATTCGCGGCAGTCTCCGCGTCCGTTGTTTTTGGTGCTATGTAAATTTGGAATGTCGCTCTGTAATTGAATCCGTGACTCGACAGTGAGGTACATTTTCCGCAAAAACAAAAATACAAACAATGTCGTCCGCAGCGGTTCGCGTCATTTATTCAGCAGATTTCACTTAAAATAAATACGCCAAATCAACAGGCCAATCATATTAGCCGCGATGGCTAATTGACGGAGATACGAAACAACAAGCCGAACGCGTTGAATAAGTCAGAGAGTCATCGCGTATTTTTACAAGTTAGCATAAACGACAACCACTCGTGCGGTTTATTTGATTTCGCTTTATATTACGTAATTGACTAGATGTCACGAAGTGGCCCTTATATTTCCATCCCGCTGGCTCCAGCCAAAGAAAAACAGTCAGCTTCTGTAATTGAGATTGACGTGTTGAATACTTGATTGCGAAAGCCTTTTCCGATTTATTGTCAAGCAGCAACTGCTGCTTCCATGCGTCTCGCAGTTTAGAAGTCCGTTCAAATATGCATCACACTGCAACACGTCATATGCTTTTCAAACAGTCACATATTTTTTTATATACTTACAGTGTCATTTGTACGAACCGCTTTAACATGTACCTTTTTTTATCGTTTCAGGTATCGACATAGTTAAGGGCTACAAATAAATACAATCGCAGAGGCTGTGACGGACAGACAAAAATTGTCAACGGGTAGAGGTATAGCTACAAACAGTCACATTTTTTTGTACTTTCAAATTTGACCATTTTATTTGTATGAACTCTTTCAAGATGTATTTGTTTTATCGTTTTAAGTAAGATTGTAATTGAGAGCTGCAAACAAACACAATCAAAGAGGCCAGAGACTTTGGGGCAGGTGGACAAGAAAAATCAACGGGTAAAGGTAGCTTACAAACAGTCATATTTTTTTGTACTTTCAAATTCGACCATTTTATTTGTATGAACTCTTTCAAGATGTTGTTTTTTATCATTTCAGGTAAGATTATAATTAAGAGCTACAAACAAACGGAATCGACAAGGAAATAAAAATGGGTAGTAAATTGTAACGATGAGACTCTTTGGACTGTCTGAATGCGTCGAGGAGGCAGAGACTTTGGGAGACCGACAAGAATTATTAGTGGGTGAAGGTAGCCGGTAGCTGAACCAAGAGGATCAATACTGGGCAGACGTCCGTGCAGTGTAGTCGAGTGCATTTCTGCCAGCTTTGGTCTAGGTTTCACCTAGGGAAAGCTAGGACATAACATACAGGGATGTTAAGTCGCGCGAGAAAGATCATGAGTCTACGTTGCACGAAGCCGGCGCGCCCGCAACGCACACTCACACACACTCCGGCATCTCTCACCCACACACACTCGTCACATCCAAGTGCATTTCACGTTAACGAGAAAACGCTGTACGCATTCAATAATACGGTTTACATTGCATTTTTCATTTGATAACCCGACTATCAACGAAACGCCAACTCAGTGTTGCAGAATTATTTACTGCCCGCATTCGATTACTTCCATCCGCGCTAAGACTTTTTCTTTCCAATGTTTTGCATACCCCTTTCAGAACGCGACTATTGAATTATTTATCCTGCCCAATTTTACTCCAAATATGTTGCAAGTCCAATTTCCCTCTTGTTTTTTTATATCAATCTCGTCTGTTCCTATATATGCATTATGTAGTCAAACAAAATTTGCTGTCATTCTTATACAGATGAATGTTTACCAATGTTAGGTACACAGATTGTGAGAAGCAACTCAAGACCGTGAAATTCAAAGTAACGCAGTCATCAACTGTAAGCTCTGCTCTTTACGAATCGTGACATCGTTCCACTAGGCCGATTTCAACTTTTACAAAGAGAATTTTCGCTCGAATGAACCACCTCCTGCGGATGGTGTACAATAATTGTCGATCGCCTTTCATCAATCTTCCTTATGGCATCTTTATATCTTCAATTATGAATTTGTACGTTGCATGCAAAATACAAATCAAAACAGGATTTATTTACACGTTCGAAAAAATTGAGACTCTAGAAATAAATCAAATCAATATAAGTCAAATGGTTGAAGGGTTATTAACTAATGAAATTTCAGAAACAAATATGAGAGCAGACATAAAGAGAGAATCGTATGAGCATATTTGCGTGAGTACATAGTATAAATAGATTGATGAAAAAGAAAAAGAGTGGAAGACTAGTCAGACTCTGCGCTCTTGCTTGGTGTCTAGTCGACGCGTCTGAGTCTGCGTGACGACGCGTAAACGCCGATAGAATGATGGGGCATGCGGGGTGAGGGGCTTCACGAGGGATGCAAGCGGAGGGCTGAGGATAGGACACGATAAAATAAGGGTGAAAGAGAGGGCGCCGTAAGATAGAGGCCGGAGGGACAAGAACGAAAAATCAAAGAGAGAGGGTAGTACGAGCGTAGACATTTTCTTGCATTCTCTAGACCCATGTATTATATTTTCCTACACAAAATTTTGTCGCGACAACATTTCAGATAATAATCAGTCAAACTCAATCATTGGCTGAACGTCTATCCAAAACAACTAATAACAATCACAAACAACTTTTAATCATACAAATTACAACATCAACCCTTATCATCGTTCTGATTATTAGATTGTCTTTTGTTTCCGACCGAGCGAATGCTCTATTTTTATGCATCTCTGCTTTAAGTGCGCTAATGAAATACGATGTTCTTTAACGTGTGCTAACAAGCTCTTTTTAAAGGATTCAGCTATTCAGATTTGCGAGCCCTCAAAAAATAATGAAATGCTAATCTAGCTTGAAAATCTGTCTTGTGGGAGAAACCACGGAAATCAGCTAACAAAAGTACTTGGTCGATTCGAATACGATTTTTGTACGCCAATAAAGATAACTTCGATCTTTCGAATGGGACATTAGGGAAATCTTGTACGAAAACCTTGCATAACAAGAAAAAAAAAGAATTCTGCAAAATATTTCAGCGATATTGCTGCAGCGCTGGTTAGCCGAACAAATTCCAACGGTTTAAATGTGCGTTAACGATAGATGTAACCACGCACGTTTATATCAACGATTCCGTGATTTGAATCAAGCTCAGTTATGGGAAAAGCAAATGTCGAGTAAATGAAGAAATATGTTACCGAAAATATGTTCACTTATGTAATTAAATTTAGATGAAAAAGAAAAGGAAAAAGAGAAATGTAAGAAACGAGTTTCGGCCGATGGAGAGAGAGACTACGTGTGTACGTTTGAGATTTGAGGAATTGGTATCGAAAAGTTAGATAGATCGATAGTTGATTCCCAGATGGATAGTCGTGTGTGTCGCTCAATCGAACGGACGGTCTAGGTACACACTACTGAATTTTTTAATCGGGCCATGTTGGCCGCAACCGGTGTGTGTTCTCCTGTGTATGCATATATGTATAGTCCCTCGAGCGTGACACCCCCTTGCACGGCACGCGAATCCCATAGTTTCGACGATTACGTAATTCGAACGTGAATCGTTATGTTTGCAACTTTGCTACCGAGACCGGATCCCGTACAACTGACGCGAAAACGCGATACGAATATGCACACACATAAGCGCAATCTTTACCATGAAATGCTTCATACTTTTGCACCCCGACACGCGCTCACTTTTTATCACGAACCCGCCGTCGTTCTTACCGCGTGCGTGCTAACTTTTGCATTTTATTGGTTTTGTTCGAAATTTCGTTGTTTGCCAGAGATCAAGTGTACCAAACAACATTGTACCCTTTCATACATTACAAAAAAAAAAAAAAAATTTCTCTAATTACTTTTTACGCTCAAACATTTTTACTGTTTTACAAATTTTGCAATATTTGCAAATAGAAACACTTCTTTTTGTTCCCTCTCTTTAGAAAATGTCGCAACTTTCTTTTTACCAACGAGGTGTTAGAATTTGTAATAAATAAAAAACGAAAATTGTTGCAGAAGAAACGATCGTTTCATCTACACGTGAAAAGTTTAAATTATTCGGATAGAATTCGAGTCCGCATTGAGAGATTTTTTTTTGTACAGTTGCAATGCGCGCGTTTATTTTTGAATGAACAAAAATAGTGATCCTCGCGCGCAAAACGGCTCAGTACGCGACGTTATACATCAACAGAAACGCAGGCAACGTCAACTCGACTCGCGCGTGCATAACGAGGAAGCGTGTTGAAATTCGTAGACTACCTGTAGGATAAAGCCGCTGCCAAATTACGCACTCACTATAAATAAGCGTGCGCAAAATTAAATTTACGCGCCTATACATTCCACCGCGAATACATTCGGATTGCAAATCTATTTATCATCCAGTCTCATTGCATACAGCTTTTCTTTTGTTCAACTTTCGTTACGAAACAAAAATTCGGACATGATTTTGTATTAATTTGCGAAGCAATTGTCCGTCATGTCAATTGGAAAGGCAACGGTTTGAAAAATTGCAAAAATATATAGTGGATCGTTTGAATCGGTTATTATCAATAGCGTGTGTTGTTTCGCGCGAGCATAGGTGCCCGCTTTTTAATGATAGCAATAATATAGTTAAATGGCTACGAATGCAACGGCAATACCACGAAGGCCACGAATGCGTCGGAAAGACGCGTGTTTTACTGCTTTTAGTAGGCGGCGTCTACGTGGCTGCAATTTATGTGCAACAAACGATGTGCGTAGCCAATTATTTTCTCACGTGAGTGCAGCCAGAATTGCCATTTCCGTACAAAGATATCGTGTTAGAAGGAAAAAAACAGACGAACAATCGACGGCTCTGCTCAACGCAGTTGGATTGCTCTACCTGGTCACATTTCTCTGCCTCCTTTCTTTTGCAGCGAATCAATGAAAAACATGTCCAAAGATTCAAATCATTATTTTAGACGTTCAACTTTTAGTTCGTTGAAAAATTGAAAGATCATGTTTCAGGTGGGACGGTAAAAATAGCGTTTTTTGAATGACAATTAATCATAATAATTTTGTTTACTATTTTTTTTACAGGGTCAACTGGGGTAAAATGTGACACCTCGTATTTTTCACTAATAAACTTTGATATTTTGCATATTTCGTTTTGCATACGTGTTCAGTGACTGATAATAATATAAAAAATCAATTTGAATCGTGTGAAGTTGTAAAATTAATAATGTTATTTGAATTGTCACAGTTAACCCGAAGTGTCACTCTTACCCCAGTTGATCCTAATTTTTGTTCTAATTTGTACAAGTTAAATTTTTGTTTCTGGGAAATTTTGTTTACAATTGAAACCATGTCTATTAATTTGTTCAAAAATTTACCCATAGACTAGAATAATAGAATAATTAATATTAAAAGTTACAAAAAAACAATCTGACTCCATTTTACGAAACTGGACGTCCTACCTAAACATATAAAATTAGATGAAAAGTTTCAAACCCTTATTTTTGGAAACTTTTTTTCGGTGGAATTATTTGAACCGAGGTATGTAGCTGGATCAGTTTAGGAAAAGTAGATTGATCAAATGGAGAAGATAAAAAAATTGGAATCGTGACAGAAAAACAATACATTGTGTGAACTGCCAATATTATATGCCGCGCATAATGTTGGCTGATTAGAAAAGACTTGTGGCATCTGCATTGTGTAAGGTTACGCTCGGCACGTTATCTAAGAATGTACGAAAAATCTCAATTCGTTGCGACCCAACCGTATGGTGTATATACATTCTCGGTAAACGTATAATGTAACTGTGTACGTGCGTCCATTTGTGTATACTTAATATACCGACTGACCAGCAATGCGTTACATGATATACGTGTATTTACGGATTCTTATAGATAAACATACTTGTCTCATTTAATCATCATCATTAGCATTCATCACTTTTTATCGCCACTCTAATTCAGACCCCGGTAACATTCATTTACCTTTTTTTTTAAATTGCTTTTTCACCCAAGTAGGATAATAATTGATTGAATTATATAATTTGGTTCTGTCCTTATTCTTGAAACGTATGAAAATACGTTTGATGTTTTTAAACGTATGATGTTTTCAAGCTCGAATAATGACATTTGAATTTTGTTTTGTTTCAGAGTCAAAAAGGTAGCTGGAGGAACGTGAAACTGTCAAGAGATGCATTAACAAACGGACAATTGGAAAGAAGCAAAATCCGCGAAGTTGGCGAAAAGGCGAGCAATAGTGCGATCGAACGCACGCGCTTGCGCTTTCGGACGCACACACACACACTGAGCTCAACGTGTACCGCGAACCTCGGTGCATTAGAAATTTCATTTTTCGAGGCTAAAACCATGCGTCCACTCTCGTTTTTACAAAAACCCACACTCGTTCAATGAAAAGTCCTTACAAGAATGATGAGCTAATATTTAATATTTGACAACTCGTCTGACACTGATTGTTTATCTGTTAAAAAAGTCCATTAAATACATATAGACAGATTTTTTTATGTATCTAAGTATTTTTTTTTTTTGTTCAGAATTTAGATGATTTTTTTTTATTAATATTTGATAGAATTTATTTGCAGATGCCAATTTTTTATTAGTTTCAATGTTATTTCATTTTGAATCTCAATTAATTGGTTTTTATGATTGGATTCTGTATGGTTTTATATATGTTTCTAACAGATTTTTTTCAACAGTGTTGTCTGTTTCGCTTTTGATCTTTACTTCCACGTGAAAGTAATCACAATGTTTTTAAAAACGACAAAAAAAAAGATATATATCATCATAACTAAATTGATTAATTGAATTTATGTGATGTACCTTAGACTCTTTTTTTTGGAAATTTAATTTTGATAAATCTTTGTTAAGGTGGGACATACAAAAATAATCAGAACTTTTTGTAATTTTTAATCATAAATGTACTAAACACAAACGCATCTATATCCAATTTTGTTTCAAAAATTTGATTATTTCCAAGCTGAGGTATTTAATGTAGAAATTCGGTAAACATCTCGAATTTGGAAATTTGTAAAACAGGTTCATACTTTGCCAAATTGTTTATGATGATAAAAAATGCACATGGTTATATTTTAAAAATTTGCATAAAATAATTTTAAAAATAAAATGTATAATATATAATATAATTTAATAACAGCAAGTATAATACTTGAAAGTATTTCTCAGACACAAACAATATATTATCAAATTAGTCATATAAAATTTGCAAATCATTATTATTATTTTATCATTTGAGGTATTCAATTTTGACTGGTCCCACCTTAACATGGTTTGAATTAAAAATTAAAGAAAACATGAAACAAGTGAAAAATATATATATATATATTCGGACTCAATTTGTTATCGCATTATTAATGAAGGTGTGTGATGATTTGCAAGAAGCGTTACAGCGGAGCGAGTTGAAAAATATGGATAGTTAATTCGGGACTAATAATTGACACAGAATCGGTTGGGTGAGTGATAAGACATGCACGGAGGGTGGCGTTAGAACTATTGGTGCAAACATAGCCGCGTGTTATCCGCGCACACATGGATATTAACACAAGCGCACGTGCGCTGCGTACTTGATGTGTCGTCCCTCTCTATCGTCGCGGTGATGCGCGCGCGTGAGCGTTCACACCTGACTACTACTGAAGTCGGCGAGGCGACCGTAATGTTACGTGCAGAAAGATGAGATTCGGAGAAAAAAGCGGTAGCGGGGTCGGGCCCTCGCGTACCTGTGGGACCAAATTGGTCCCCGCCGTGTGGCGCTTTTTGGCGCGAGCTTCGGCTCTCGTCGAGCTCATCGCGGCGTCTGCTCGGCCGAGTCCGAGCGCACCACGGTAGGTTAGTTGACCGCGGGGCTGTGCGAGAGCTGACAGTAGGCCGGCGACGTCACAGTGGGCCGGTTGAGCCTTCCTTCGTTCGACTAGGCAGGCTCGCTCTATTCGTTTTACATGTAGCAAGGTAATTATCATCAATTATTTCGACAGTGACAGTGCGCGTCATGAGTGCGGATTTACATTGTGTGCGCGACTCTCAAGTTCCATCCACCGTTTATTTCATCTGGCACGTGTGTTCCGAGTGACTGTCATCGGCGACGGCTTTGACAACTGCGAAACAACTCTCGTCCCCCCACCTTTTTTCTCTCGCATCATTTTTCGTTTGTCGGACAAACCTTTTTCTCATTCTTCTTCTTCTGATTCATTTTCCTCTATCAAATTGTGCCAATTGTGCGATCATGTTGTTACACTCGCTTGTCAAAAACTGTCCACGATCATGACATGCAGGCGCTCGGACACGCTCGGACACTCGGATCAAAAGTCGAGTGACAAAAGGTGCCAATGACAAAACCAAAGCTCTCATAATTTTGGATCGATCCCCAACTTTTGCTGTCGATTTTCGTCTCCGTACGATAAGTATCAGTGATGTTTGTATGCTCGGATCTTTATCCCTGTCTTTACCACCCCCGCACCGTCGAGTGTCATCCGCGTCAAATAGATCGAACTCGCGAGCTGTCTTTACCCTGAGAAACCTAGTTTCGCCATTCGCAACAATTCAACTTTATCCACTTGCACGTTCGCAATTTTTACAACGTGCAAAAAGTTCCACGTGCTGATTGTGTCAGAACAACTCATCTTTTTCTTCCATCACAACTTGTCATCCTTAACAATATACATCCAATCCAATTCAACGTTCAAATCACGTCCAATTAACGGTTCTCACTTGAAAAATCCCTTTTTATACAAACGTGGAAATTATAATTATAATTCTTTGCACTTGAAAAATATTTTATCATTTTAAAATATCCTTTACGATATACAACGAACCAATTCAACGTTCAAATCACGTTCAATTAACGGTTCTTAAGTTTCAAAAGCCCTTTTCTTATAAATGTCGAATCATAATTGTAATTTTTCGTACTTTTCAATACATTTTGTTGTTTTAAAACATCCTTGACAACATACAACAAACCAATTCAACGTTCAAATCACGTTCAATTGACGTTTCCCACCTGAAAAGTCCTTTTTATTTAAATGTCAAGTTATAATTACAATTCTTGGTACTTTCAAAACAATTTTATTATTTTAAAACGAACGTTTATTTCCAAACACAAATTAAAAGTTTTCGTCATGATAAAAATCCAGCAGGTCAATTTGATAATACGCAATTTGCAGTTAGAAGCCCCAAGCAAGATTCAACTTTCAACTCTCGTCCTGAGCTTTGCCAAAATAAAACGCGTCATTCACAGTTACGTCTCGCAAACGAAAAAAAAAGAAGTTTGTTGAGATACCACAAAACTGGCAACATTTTTGGACGCTTCTTTTATGAACGTGCATCCGTCAAGGAAATTGTGTATCCTCATGTTTTATTTTTATCGACACGTTGGTTGCAAAACACGTGAAGAAAAAATAAGAATAAAAAAAAAAAGACAAAAACAAAAAAGAGATGAGGTATAGTGTGGCGTGCTCGGTTTTTGTTTTACAATGGTGCGACGCTTAGAAATGCGTCAAGCGAGACTGAATTGCGAATTTCCAACTCATAATTCTCACGCTGGCGTGACACGGCCGAACCGAAGAAAGTGGCTTGATTATCGTAACTCGCGCTTACACTCGGGATACCGTGAATTGCAATTTGAATCGCAAAAATTATATGATCCGCGATTATCCCAATTACGGATGCGTACACATCTGATTTCACGCCGGAGGTTTTCTGTGCGCGCGCGAAATCGCAATTTTAATTGTGACTCCATAACGTAAAACCGTTTTCACTTTTAACCGCTTTTCAAACAAAAAATTGTTTCACCAGTTTTGATTTTTCGTTCTTCAAATTAATTGAAGTTGCTCTCCTCGTGGGTTGGTATAATAACACAGACAGGTTTTTTTTTTTCGCTCGCGACATTAAAGCGATTGAATTGGAATCGCGCGATTAGCTGAATTGAAATCATCGCGCTTTGATAAGTGATGAGCATAAGATAACAACGGAATTGACAACGAGAGATCGAGTCTGTAACGAAATTTGCCTGGCTATATTGCCGAGACTTAATCCGAACGAGCTTTAGATCTAAAGCGCGATAAGATCCAATACGTTTGGGTACATAGATTATTTGACACGGTCGCGAGAAATTTACACAATGCGGTATATCTGACACGTGATAATGTTTCAGTGTATCGCAAATACGCAAGATATATACTTATAAATAATTCGTCTCCCAGAAGAACATCATAGTTTTGATATTAATATAACATTCGTCTCAACAATTATCTATACAATTATTGTTCACAAAAATGCATCTTTGTATCAATTTTTTAAATATTTTTGAATTTATAAATTGTGAAATTGTTTTATGTTCTTCTGTTAGTTTACATTAATTTAATTCTAAAGAAATGCATCATTGGATCAATTTTTTAAATATTTTTAAATTTCAAACTCATGAAATTATTTTCTTGTTCTTCTATTGGTTTACAGTAATTTTGTTTCTTTATAAAATGAAAACATTATTTTGATATTAACACAACATTCGTCTCAAAAATGATCTCTTCGATTATTGTTTACAAAAATGCGTCTTTATTATTTTTTTAAATATTTTTGAATGTAATAAATTGTGAAATGAATTTTATGTTGTTTTATTAGTTTAACATTAATTTTGTTCATTGTAAGAATATTAGACGATGATATAAACACATTGGATTAAACATGGGATACAGAGATTTTATTATCGTTCTCGTAGAACCCATATAAACAATATCAAAGATTTATTTACGTTCGATTGAGTATATGATTTTGTATCAACATTTTTCGTACAGTCAACGTGTATCCCATGACTATACAGTAAATGCACATCAATTATTTGGAGAGTTGAGGAACAATTGAACAACAAAATATTTGCAAATATTTGTTACAGAATTTTTTTTACCAAAATTATTTCAAATTATTAAATAACATTGAAATTAAATTAAATTTTAAAATTCAAATTTAAAATTAACTTGAATTTAATTTATTTTTAATACAAAACAAAACTATTTTTTTTCATTGTTAGAATATTAGATGTTGATATGTTGATACGCACAATCTGTCGATCACGTAAAGAAAACTTACGACGTATTTATGTTTAATTTTGAAATTGGTATCTCGTCTCGCAGAGGCACTTCAACAGACACTTCCTCTGATGAACGAGCCATGCTTACAAAGCTTACACTAAATTATCATACAAATAATACATTGAAAGTGGCTTGCACAATTAAAATCAATGAAAACCCCGTGTCAAAATCGACCAGAATATTGTAAACCACAAAGTCGTATCTTTACAGTCTGCCAAGCGCGATTACTTTTATGTAGAAAAAAATTCACGTCAGCAACTGAGAATTAAATGCAACCAGTAAATAAATGTCTATTTTATTTAACTTCATTTCCGATATTAAATCTTAATGGAATGTAAACTTTTTGTTCCAATTCATTCCCAGTTACAAAGTTGGGAACGAAAAATGCATTCAATCTGATTAATTTTTGACAATCCAAATTTACCATTCAATATCACAAGAGTAAAATCATACGAATCATAAATAAACAATTGTTAATGTTGGATGTTTTGTCAAACCAAATTTCAATTTCAAAATTTCAAATTGAATTTTCAAAGAAAAAAAAAAAATAAATACCGTTGTAACAATTTGAAAAAAAAAGGATGTAAATTTGCTATAGTGGAAAACGAAGAAGAAATTGCGAGGCAAGTTTATTATATAAGCGAAACAATTCAAAATTGCACGATTTCTTTATCGCGGGTAAATTTGTTATTGCCGGTGCGAAAAAAAGCGTGACAATAGCGCGTAGATGGTCGTTTCAATATCTAGAGGCTTTCCAAAGCGAAATTTTGCGGGTGTCGTTGCATGACGAGGCCGGTGCAAATAATCAAAGAGAAAGACGCAGACAAAAAAAGGTCGCGATGACGACAATGCATGTAAGAGTCGTGCAATTCGAACACCAATGAGCTACTTGTCGTTTGCGTACGATCGATTACACGCTGGGGGAGAGAGAAAAAAAGACGGAAGGTAAGAAGTGTTTGATGAGTGGGAGGACAGCCGGTCAAAACGAGACGAAAAGGAAGAGCGCGCAGATCCTGCGAGCTCGTAACGGTATAATCACGGAAAGCCGATGCAATGTGCCGAGTAATGGCCGATCCGAGTGTGACCGATTGTTAATCATTCGTCATGCGTGTTTTGCACCCACGATTATATGCGTCCGAAAGTCGTGCCCGATGAGCACGTCAAACAAAATCCCAACACGCCACAAGACGGAAAAGTAAAAATAGATCGATCGATATTTCGCCCGGACAATTGTTTTATTGCGTTCGGATAGCTCTGCGCCGATACAACATCTACAAGTTATTTTTATTACCAGTCACACGTACTCCGATCCCTTTGCCACTTTTCTTTATCATTTTTTTTATCAAAAACAACCGACAAGATGAAAAAACCGCTTTTTTTTTCTTTCTCCATTTTTTGTCGCTCCATTCTGGTGAATAGAAAAAGAAAATTCGATATTGATTTTGGTACGTTTAATGTATTGATTTTGGTACGCGAATTTACATTTCGAAGGCACAGTTTTGAACGCATCGCAAAAATGCTATTTATTAACTGAAAATTAAATTTAGTTAGCTCTGTATTCCCGGTATTACACGGTCCTGCACGACACGAGCGTTTGACGTTTTGCGAAGGTCACGCCGTTCCCCCGCCTTCCCGCCGATCGAATACGCGCTCGCATATGCACACGTGCACGCACATACGCACGTTTCGCGCGTTCAGGGATCTTCACACTGCTCGACCACCGCGGTTTCTTATTATTATTCAGAGTCTATTACATTTCATAGTTCAATTGTTTTGAGAGAAAAAAAAAAATAATGAACACTGCTAAAGGGTAATTATTTTTTCTCTAATAACAAAGGGTCACGACGTAAAAAACATGAATATAAACAAACTTGAATGCAATCCAAAAATGATGTGACGTTTTTTGTAATTTTTATTTCATGCATGAACGAATCACGAGTTGGAAACATTTGGACGTTGGAAATGGCTTGATTTTGATGATCAGTAAATAAATAATGAGATTATGAATTGCGAGTGATATTAAAATTGATAAAAATGAGAGATCGCGGGAGGATAAATTTTCTGAAATGTTTCATTTTTGTGATTGAGAAAATTGCAGAGCCATTGGGATAATGTTGGGAAAAGTGTTGAACATTGTGAACGAATCTTTATTCGTTCGGACGATCGTAACTTGTGTATAGCATTGCGTTTTCCTTGGCATAAAGATAAATATTTCAGGCTGCTTCTCGAGTAACTAACATTCGCGATCGTCCACCCACTCGTTTGCCACGTGAAATTACGCGGATGCGCGCTGTTTATGGAAATGTTTCACATAGACTCTTACGCGCAAAAGTAAATTCGCGCTCGGCTTTGTCATCGCAACGACTAATTCGGTTACGATACGCCGGCACAAACATATTACATAAAGATTACGATTTAATCACGACTAAGAATATAACTCGCGTGAATTTGCAAATACTTGAAATATTTGATCACATTTGCTCCCACTTGTAATTTCAAATTTATCATTCATTAACGATGCTCTTCTTTTTATTCTTGTTATTGTTATTATTAAAATTATTGTTATTGTTATTTTCACTCGTCAATATTTTTATCGACGAGTCAAGTGTCAGAGAAAAAGATATTTTTGCGCGTATCGGCTTAATTGATATACCAATATTTGGTTTGAAAATATATATATACACACTTTTTTCTGACAGCGCGCAGATGCCAGAATCAACGGAGCGCTCAAAATAAAATAGCGTGTTTGTCTAAAAAGCAATAACATTGTTGTTTAACGAATTTTGGTTACGAAATTTTTGAAAGAGAAATTTCGAAAAAGTCATTTTATTACATGTTTCCAATTAAAAAAAATAGAATTCATTTGACTCAAATAGGTAAACAAAGTTTCCATGAATGAGTTATCAAATGCTGAAATCTTATTAATTTGTTAATTCAACTGAAAGAGTTATTTAAATATTGACGCGGGAAAAGTTTGCCACGAAGATATCCTTCTTTAAATTATGCTCATCAATTATGATAATCTTATTCTGCTTATAGCACAATTTCACTCTTCATTTGTGTTTCATCTGTTTTGTAATGACATTGTCTATTCACGTTTTTTTTTTTTTACCTTAAAAAGAGTCAAATACGATAAAAAAAATTTTAAAATCAAAGTTATTATTTTATATAATCTGTAAACTGTTAGATATTTTTTATCGTTTTTTTTTGACAGGTAGGAAAAACATTTTTCTATGGGTCACTCAGTTGATTAAAGTACGCAAAAATGTTCCATTAAACCATAGGTTCCATGTTCCACTCTACCTTCTGTTTAAGAGCTTTTCACTTTTAACCCTCAAAGAATGTTTGACCCACTTGCAACCCTAATTGTGATTCAGAAATGTCACACCAAAACAAGTGTATAAATTTCAACTCCAACTAGCAAACGATTTTATTATTACTTGTTATAATTGATACCATATGAACCCCATGGAAATTTAATTTCCCACCAGAACCAAATAATTGTAGTTATAATTTTTATCTTCATTTGATAACTCATGCAATGATTAATAAAATGATGAAATCACAAATTGGATTCAAACGTCAGAACAAAATTAAGTAATAATTCTGTTTAGACAAAACAACACGAAAGGGAAGTAATTTCTTGTAAGATTCAAATTAAAAAGAAAAAAATGAAAAAAAAAGTTGCACCGAACAAGCGAAGCTCTGCAACGCGTGTAGTGTCATCGCGAGCAGACACGCGTGTCTCGTCGTTATAAATGGATTGACCTGAGGGAAAACTCTGAAATGACATAAATAACGATACGCTCGCTCGGATTCTAACAACTTACGTAATCCTGCTATTCTTTGTGTTTTTACTCTCTTTCCATCGTTATTACCTCGTTTGTACCTGACGCTGACCGCAGACTTATTATTTTCAACTTACTCATTTTCATACCAATTTTCTCATTTTCAATCTTTTTTCACCTTCTGTACATATCACTTATAACATTTTACATCAATCATTTACCGTCACTTAGCAGCGGTTTCAGTAACTAAATTATTTAAAAAGTCAAAGATTTGTTTATTAGTGAAAAAATTGGAGAAAAAAAAAATAATAAATAAAACTGGATCATTCTCAGCAGGAGAAATCAATGCGAATAAAGAGCGTTTATATAGTGGGGTAGGCTATGATTATGATTGTGGGGTAAAACGTTTAGTTTGCTCTCTCCCTCTGTTTCTTGTTTTCTCTCTTCATTTTACTTCATTTACTCCTAAACGAGGCAGCTGAAATGGTACTGCAAACTCTTTGAATTTTGCTGGTTTACATTACAAATTATGAGTCGAGCAAAAACTAACCAATATCAGGCGTGTGTCAAAGTCGATTCAAACCCTATCCTTATTGACTCTCCACAAAATCATTAAGTCAGAATAATTTAAATTTTATTTGTTGTTTCGCTTTTAATGGATAATTTTTTGAATGGAATAATTCGTTAAAACGCTTTCCACGAACTACATTAGATGGATGAATTCGAAAGCAGATTTTTCTACTTGATTCTGCTCAATTTTACTTGGATGAAAATCTCTGTAAAAATGCTCCGACATGAATTTATTTATTAACTTGAAAAAGTTGAAAAAAATGAATTAATTCTGTTAAAAGCTTACAACATTGCATTTTTCCCCTTAACCCATATATACATTGTGGAGATTACACCTCTATGAAGTGAATGTAACGCGGTACGCTCGATATCCCTGCTTTTAAATTTACTATTTTATTCCCTTTGAAACCAACGTCGTTGTGAATTCACCCAAAGAAATACCGACGCTTAGCAATATTAGCGGCAAAACGATAAAGCTCGTGTCGTCTATAGGCTGCGTGAAACGCTGACGTTTTGGAAACATTTTCGAGACCCGTCATCGTATCAGAATAATAGAAAATAGACGAATAAGGATGGACAGTCGCAATTGTTATCATTTTTCTGAAACTTTTTCACTTATTTACAATTGTTCAAATTCAATTTCCACCTTAAATTTAAAGTTTCAT
This sequence comes from Trissolcus basalis, assembly GCA_025266255.1. Taxonomy (NCBI): domain Eukaryota; kingdom Metazoa; phylum Arthropoda; class Insecta; order Hymenoptera; family Scelionidae; genus Trissolcus; species Trissolcus basalis. The sequence goes on from JAAMPD010000156.1 coordinate 21,966, forward strand.
TAAAAAATATTATTTTAAATATCATCATTAAATTAAACTTGCTAAAATTTGTTCAAGAAATTAATTAAAAAAGAGAAAAGGAATTAATAAACAAAAACTTGATAACGAATGTTTCTATTTGAATATAGAAAAAAAAATCATATATTATTTTAAATATGATTATTAAATTATATCCATTTTAATATAATAAAATGTACACCTTTGCAAAACATGAAAAAGAATTAAAATAAATGAAAAAAAACTTGGTAACGGATATGTTTCTATTTGAATATACAAAATTATAAAAATTATAGAAAAGAGATTAAAAAATAGCATAATTAATTGAAACGATTTTATAGCAATTAAAATGATTGGAAATTATTTATAAAACGCGGTTAGTTTCTATGATGAAAATTATCGCGATGTGCGTGCACTCGTTGTAGCATCATTGCATTTCACGCACGTTTAACGCTTTGAAAAAAATGTTATAATGAAAAATGTTCATTGTCGTACGATGGCTGGCGTATAGCGCAGCAAAATCAATGATAGTACGCATAACTCGTTATCGATGTAGTGGTAAAGTGCGTCTGATACTGTTCGCCCGTATGACCTCGGTTGTGTGCATTGCGTGTTGCACGATTGATAACTTATGTAAAAGCTTCGTTGCGTCAAGAGGGACAGTGAACAATAAATAGAGATGAACATGAAACAAAATGAGAAGTAAAATATGAAAAATAAAAATACATATAATGCGGATTGCATAATTTTCAAAAGGTTTTAAAAGTACTTAGAAAAAAAATAAAAAGTTATATTATATTAATATTTTCCATAAGTAGATTATGAACTTTTGTACGTTTCATGAAAAAAAAAGTTAAGTGCAAAATTTCAGCTCGCGTTTGATTTATTGTTGCAATTTTTCGGCAACAAATGTCTAAGTTTATGACGAAACTATTCGAAAAGCAATCTCATTATATACGTTGAATCAAATACACAAGTGTTCACATCAATTTACGCGAAACGTCTGTCTTTATGACAAAGTCATAAGTTGGCAGCATGAAAATAATTAGCTCCGTTTTATGGTTATAAATCATTGCTAAGTTCATATTTCAATAAGTGACAAATTCGAAAGTGTACGTTGCTTCTGAATAACGTTATAATTTCATTTGTTTTTTCTACAAATAACACATACAATGTACAAGAGTACGAGTGCAAACAATACTAACGGTGGAAAGAGCAAAATATATAATACATCTCACAACTCGTTTGTATTGATCGCAAAGGCGTTCCGATTACGTCGATTAGGTCTGTTACTCTGGTTGGGACATTTGCACATACACAAAACCAATCGACTAACATCATAAAATATCATCTCTGATTTTTTGTTTTTCATCTTTTTTATCATTCTGTCATAATAATTTTTTTTAAATTAGAATAAATCAATATGACTGGAAGGAAATCATGTTCTCCACTTTTCACTATTGACTATACTTATCTCAAGTTAATAAACTTGATATAATGAAGTTACATGAAATTAATAAATTTATAAAGTGATCTATATTTCCGTACCTTAATAATTAAGCTGAATAAATTTTATGAGAACAGACTGTATTATTATTTAGGACGTTAAAATTAATGCTATTCAAAGGACTAGAGATTGATAATCAATGTGGTCGTAGACTAAAATAAATAACTAGAACAAACAAATGTCCATTTCATGAAAAGAAAAAAAAAAAAAAATAGTTGAATAGAAGTGAATGAAAAAATGTGTAGATGAATAAGAAAGTTGGAAAGATCTGAGCATAGAAACAGAAGAAAGAGCTTGAGTTTGGAATATGATCCGGAAAGATTGAGGATGAAATGAAATGATTAGGCGGTACAATTAGAATAATGTTGGATTTGATGACGGTGAGATGAATTGAAAGTCGGAGCGCGACACGAGTTGGGAGCGAAAGCAATGTGAAATCGCGTGCTGGACTGTGAAAATTGGTAAGACGCATAACTAATGAGAATTGTCGGTTGCAGCAGGGTTGAGGGCAGTTCAGACATGGGAAGTGAGCATTACTGCCTGAGGTGGAACAATCATCAGAGCAACTTGCTGGGTGTGTTCAGTCAACTACTCGAGTCGGAATCGTTGGTGGACGTGACACTGGCGTGCACGGAGGGACCGTCGATACGCGCGCACAAAGTCGTCCTCTCCGCGTGCTCCAGTTACTTCCAAGCCCTGTTCCTGGACCACCCGAACCGTCACCCGATCGTGATCCTGAAGGACGTACGGTTCACGGAGCTGCGCACCCTCGTAGATTTTATGTACAAGGGGGAGGTGAACGTGGAATACTGCCAGCTGTCGGCCCTCCTAAAAACCGCCGAGAGTCTCAAGGTGAAGGGTCTCGCAGACATGACCAACATCGACGCGGCCGTTTCAGCCAGGGACGAGCACAAACCGCAGGAGCAGCAGGAGAACCAGCAGCAGACGAGCAACGACCGGGCGCCCAGTGCGAACAATGACACCGCGGGCCTCATCGAGAAGGACACCAAGAAGCAGCTGCAGAGGGACCGGGACGCGCGCGACCGCGAACGCAACCGGGAGAGGGAGCGAGAAAATTCCAAGGAGCGCGAGTGTACCCACAGGCGACAGAGGGCCAGCAGCGAGCAGCCTCCCCAGCCAGAGATCACCGACTGTCCGGCAGCGACCTCTCCCGCGAGGCCCAGCACCCCCTGTTCGGGACCCCTGGCACTCGACCGGCCCCGGAGGGACTCCGAGGACGCCGTCAGTCTCGAGGAAACCAAAGGCTCTCTCAGTCCGCTGTCTGCGCACAGCGGCCCTAGCGATATGTGTCTTGCAAACAATGCCGCAGCGCCCACCACAGCCTTATCAACCAACCTTACGCAAAGTCGGCTTCCGTCCCCGCACAGCACGGAGCCCCTCGCGGGACCCTCAGGCATGCCTCCAGTACAACAAGTTCCACTCGTAAGTTTACAAAAACAGTTTCACTCGATCACTTCAACTAGATCCCCATCACTTATTCAAGTTATTCGGACAAAATCGCAATTTTTTTTTTTTATTGAGATCTTTCAGAAGTTTTGTTTGTTCTCGGATGCGCATAGTTTTTATTGCGTTACACGCGGAAGTCGGAACTATCGCTGCATTACTTAGACTGTAGAACAGTGCGTTGCACGATGAGATAAATGACCCAGATATTTGTCTAATATAAATTATACGATTGTATAAGAATTCAACTACGCGGATCGATAAGGCAAACGGATTGCGTCTTTGTCACCTGAGCTTTAAGGTGGGAAGTACAATGCAGAAAAATAGTCAGAACCTTTTTGTTATTTTTGATTAAAAAAAAAGTTTAATTGTTAATATACTGATTAACACGTCTGTGGGTGAATTTTTTTAAAAATTGGACTATTTATAAGTTGAGCTGTTTAAGAAAAATGATATATATAGATTTATGAAACATGCATTTTTGTCATAGTTTGAAATCAATTATTTTTAACTTGTTTGTGAAATATTTCAACATTTGAAAAATACACATGGTTCAAATTTAAACAAATTTTGACTTTTCAGAAAAAAAAAAATCTTGGAAGTAGTATGGAGTAATTTCTTAAAAGGAAACGAACAATTATTACATAATTGGTCATAAAATGTTCAAATGATTATTATAATTAATTATCATTACAAAAACATCTGACTGTTTTGCGAAATTGCATGTCCCACGTTAAAACTCAGTCAAGTAAATACATGAATGTTGAATGGCAAATCGTTGACTGATTTATTTGAGAAAAGACAGAATTAACAACTGAATTAACGATGACCATCAATTAGTGAGTTACTTATTGAATTAGTCGAATTGGATCGTACATAATTGAACAAACAAATACAAGTGTAATTGAAAAGTGGAGATACCTAAATGATAATAATAGGTTGTAACGAATAAAGTAGTAGTGGTGGTAGTAGAAGAAGTAGAAGAATAACAATTTGTTATCATTGCAGTCGCTGAAGAAAGAAGTAGACTGGGACAGATCCACCGATGAGCGTAGCACCAGTGGTGATTTATCCACCGACTACAGACTTCCACCTGATCCGGTAAGTATTTTTGTAATTTGAAATATATATATGAACATTTCAGAATTTTGTATACTTTATCGATTATATATTATCGTTCTTGTATTTCTCTTTGCTCTGCATATTAAAAATTACTACCGCCAGCTCAACCCTGCGCTCGTTTGCAATCGTCGATAAAGCAAAGTCGTTGGGTTGCCAATGATAATGTATATTTTCATAACTGCAATTTGTATCGATTTTTTGTTCCCTCTTACTTTTGTTTATGTAAATTCTTTGACATTTGTTGTCCGATGGAGAAGAAACGTGTCGCGTAACGTTACAAGTTGCTTACAAAAATATTAAGGTCGTCTTTCTATACTTGTTCGAAATATATACATATATTTATAATTGTTCATCTATATATGTATATACGATACCGATACGTCCTGGCGCCATAATTCGCACACGAATTTGTGTCGACAGTTTCATTCACCGAGGAAAACCGCTGAGCATAGAAATGATACAAAATTGCATGTGGGTTTGCTGCATGTGCCCAAATGCTTCGCTATTTGCTGCTCTTCCTATTAAATTCACGTAACACATCATCTAATTTCATTTGTTGATAAAATTACATGGGTTTCAAAACGTCCAGTTTATAGCACCACTTTTATCCACTTTATCCACACCAAAATCCTCCAATTTCACTCTCCCAATACACGTTTGCGTTTTATACTCGGTGATGAAATTGATGAAACGAAAGCTTCTCATTAAATTAAAACTGGACATACAATATTATTCCCAATACAATAACATTTATCCCCATCCTATCTGCCAGCCTGTCTTGCTAGCTCATTGTCAAGAAGTTGACCTTCGTTTTTGGCCATGGTTGTTTTTTCAATACATATTTATATACGTTCTTTATATGTATGTACATGTCTATGTATACATGATGTCGCTAAACAAACTTGTATACATATACATCAACGTACACGTTTATCCGTATCGTTTTGCGTTCAAAAAAATATTTAAGCACGTTTATACATACACTAATTTTCCATTTGGTCAGCGCGACCACCTGCTCCTGTTTATTTGATTGGATTATACGCGCGGCCTTGCGCATTCAAAATTAACAAAAATTCAAAAGAAACAAAACTCTTCATTCTTTTTTATTACATTTGATATACATTTTTGTTTTAAATATTCTTTTCAATTTTTGTATATACAGACGGAGCGACTGAGCCAGACAATTTGTAATACAAAAAAAATAATAATAATAATAACTCACTAATTTTTTGGTTCATGAGTGTTTTTCTCTTCATCTTTAAATGACTTTCATTTATCAGTTCATATTTTAGATCATATATCTTTTCATATCGAGATGTTTGTTTTGGTAGAAATTTGTTAACCGAAAAAGAAATTTTTTTTTTTTCAAAATCATATTTTTCAAAGTCACATTTTTCAGTGTCTATGTATCAAGTTGTTTTCTATTTTGTATTGCCCTTTTTATGTTTTTTCTTTCGAAATTAATCTGTGAAAAAATTGTCTCAGTCGCATAACCAAACTCTGTATGTACATTTTTCTTCTTGTTGCAACAAAATGCCTAAGTGTATTAATTGAAAGATTGTATGAATATTTTTTTGACGCGAATCGCCTTGTGCGATTCGGTTTTTCAACGTTAAATAGTGTGTATCTCACAAATGCACGTAGGAGAGCGTCGAAGAGGAGAGACGAGAGTATCTGAAAAACAGTGGCGTAATAATTTTGTCCTTTTTTGTTTTGCAATCAAATAAAGTGGCACAATCGATTAGAACCGCGTGAATTGTTCGAAGGGATCGCGGCGTTGAACTTTTTGGCATGTGCAAATTGTCGTGCGTCGTCCCTTCGAAACACTCACAGGTTCAATAATTGATGGCACGCAAAATTTTACGTTGAGAAAAATTGTACATATCCACTGTCGAGGGGAAAGTGGAGTAAAACTTCTTGATATAAGCACGTGCTCGCGCCAAACAAAAATGAGCGTCAACTTCTTGTGCAGCTGCCGTAATTTTTAATGGTTGTATGACGAAAAAATCAGACACACTATTCTCCCACAATATACGAATCCGAGAACGCCCCGTGCATATATAAATGTGACAATTAATATATGCACGCGCGTGTATGCACTGCTTGTTTGACAATCCAATAGCAAAACGTAGGTTTGACAAGATGAAAGAAAGTTAGTGGATGAAAGAAAAACGAAACGTGTCCTCTGAGTGACTGAGGGGGTTTCAAATGATTTATTAGAAACAAAAAAAAAGAAACAAACAATATCGGGGAGGGGGTAGCAAATAACGAGAGAAAGAAAGAATGTGCAGTATTGTTAGTGCTAGAGTAGGACGAATGATGTGAAAACTAGTAGTTTGGATCTATAATGGATGCGCCATTTGTGACGTGGCGCAGGACGTAAAAGATAAAGTGGAGAAAGTGAAAGAAAGCCGACCGATCGAGTAGTAGTGTAATGTGGTGAGTTAGAGTTAGCTTGGGATTGTAGACGAGGTGCAGGGTTTTTTGCGGAGCTCGAGGTATAAATTGTGTGATGGTGGGGCAGTAAAAACGCAAGAAGTTGATGTTCTTGTTTGTTTGGTTGCAGGAGTTGATGGGTGTGGATGAGCGGGTGTTTGCGTGCATGTACTGCGGTGCCTCGTTTCTCCACCAGAGCAAGCTGACGCGGCACATCCTCTCGCACAGTCTTGAGTCGCTGAAGTATCGCGAACAGGCCGCACACCTGCAGCTGCAAGCCCAGCTGGGCCTCGAGCCGGGGATGCACCTACCGCCGGAGGCCCACTATGCCCCAGGCGGACCTGTTGAGCCGCTGGACCTGGACCTGGCGGCGCACTCGGACCCAACGTCAGGCGTCGTGCTGTGCAAATTTTGCGGCAAGTCCTTTCCTGACGTTGGCAGTCTGATTGCTCACCTGCCCGCCCACACGGGCGACCGCCCGTTCAAGTGCGAGTTTTGCGGCAAGGCGTTCAAGTTGCGCCACCACATGAAGGACCATTGCAGGGTACACACGGGCGAGCGACCCTTCCGCTGTACGCTCTGCGGCAAGACCTTCTCCAGGTCGACGATCCTCAAGGCCCACGAGAAGACTCACTATCCAAAGTATGTGCGTAAGTTCCTGTCCCCGAGCCCGGTCGATCCCAGTGAGGAAGAGGCACCGCCGCCGCCGCCACCTTCCCATCATTGAGTCGTCCTTGGGCGCAGCCGCTGGCCACCAACTACCGCCGCTCATCAGGCAGCGCTCTAGCCGGCGACATTACATACATTCCTTATGTCCGTCGGTACTGTTCGCGCTGTCCCACAGAGTTCAGTTCTTCTTCTTCTTCTTCTTCATCCATCACCTCTCCACCAATACCACCACCGACATCAATTAATCCAATCTATTCAATCATTTCAACAGGAGAACACGAATAACTATATACATTTTACTCGATTCATCATTGACAAGCCCTCTCTGTCGGAGAGAACAGTACCGGTGGTTATTTATTTAATGTTATTATTCATAAGAGTTGAAAGAAAACACATTAGTCCTGTGATGATTATGTTTAGGTCGGTATTTTGTGCCCGGAGGGAGGGGCACGTTAAAGGACGTCACTCCCTCGCGATTAATCAGTGCTTTAAGAACGAAAACGTTTAGCTTATTCTAATTTACCGACAAAGGATAAAACAAAAATAAAGACAAACAAATAGAGTGAGCAAGAGAGAGCGAGAAAGAGAGAGAGAGAGAGGGAGAGAAAGAAACAGTTAACGGATAGAGCTGTACAAAAAAGGACGAAGCAATAATGATATTGACGGCTAACTATCTATCAATCTATCTATCTATCTCTATCTATCGGGGTTTTACGGCGACGACGAGAGGATGGATGAAATCGCAAAGGTGGAACGAATACCGCCACGGTTGGTGCTTTCAAGAGATTTTGATAAAATGCTGTGAATACTATATATTGATTACGATTACGAATAGCTATTGTAATAATGCGCGCTAACGTTCTACGATGCGATTGTTGTTGATACGATTGAGAATATTTTATACGCTTGACGTGGACAGATTTGGGTGATGGTGCGCGTCGACCGGTAGGGCGGCCTATCGGAGAAGCGATTTGGATTTATAATCAAGGCAACATTGTGCAATGAGAATGAGAGTGAGAGAACCCCGGAGAGAGAACGAGAGAGGACGATATAAACTTGAAACATGGAAAGGCAGGGAAGGTGAGAGGGATACGATTCGATTGTCGTCCTTATTTTTGGACGACTTTCAATAAGGAATAGACAATTTTCCCGTGTATAAAAAGTATACATCTCTTAATAACGCGGCACATTTTAGTTTGATGAGCTCGTGAGGCATATTGTAAGTAATTCGTGAACGCACACACATACACACACACTCACACACGTGTCAACACATTTACAACACTCTATCGAGTTTGGCAAGTTCAGAACCAACTGTACATATCTCCTTCAATCACAACCAGAACAATAATAATAATTGACAAGATTTCAATCTACGAGATACAATGATCGAAATTTCACTCAATAAACTTAGATTAGAGACGCAACTTTGAAACGGCAACATATCACAAATTATTCAATTTTATATGCTTCGTTTTGATCATCGTCTGACAATTTCCAACAATCATATATGCGTGTGCTGTTGCTCAAAAGCTATTTTAACTACAATCTAGCTTGCCGGACTTGATTTTTCAAACACGAATACATCTTGTATATACTGAAGTAAATTTTAAGAATGCGAGTTAAGACCTAGGGTCTCATGGCGGCCCGCCAACTAAAGCAATTTGAAGAAAAAAAAAATTGATCACATTTTATTCCACGTTATTCCTATGTGCAGAAATAATCTGACGGTCTTATTTATTTTATTTATTATTTACAAAAGTGCGACAGTTCAAATCATAAAAATTAATTCATCAAAAACATAATAAATTGTTTCCTTGTCAATATACTAATTTTAATTTTCCAATTCAAAGATTGGAGGAAGTTGTGCAAAATATTTGATCTTAAAATTATTTTACAGAAGATGAAAAATCCAACAATTGGTAACTGAAAACTGGTTTTGTACATTACGTCAATTATCCGAATTTGAGTTTTTATTTGGGCTGAAGGCGTTTGTACCAGTATTTGAAAAATCGCTTTCCTACTAGATTTGTAACGTACATGATATGAATGATATATAACTAATAAAAATAATTGTGTTCGGTTAGACTAACATGATAGTAGCTAATTCCTTGGGACTAGATTCAAACGAAAACGTCTCGACGGTTGCACCAAAAATATTAACTTTCTGGTGCGACGTCAAAACATTTTGTTGTTTCCGTGTAAACCCTCGCGTAAATATATAGCATATCATTGTTGTTTCATATGTTTATCGCGTTGAACTTAATTTGTTTATAATTTCGGTTCCTGTCAAAGATAGGCAATTAGGCTTAGCTTTAGATTCGCAGACAGGTGTATTCTTCAGTGACGTCAGCACTGACTTCTGGGCGTCTTGACTTAATTATCTTAAAAAGTTCCAAAAAAGACTCACAGTGTCTGGCGTCAGATTAGATACGTCCTGGTTGCGCGGAGTGATCTTAGAGCTGTGATGAAATATACATATTACTAAAAATGTATCTATGTACACAAGTTATCAGTGACTTTCATGTCACACCCTTTCACAAATAGTTTCTTTCTTTCCTCCGATATAGTTTCACTCTGTATTACAAACGTTTCATTTTAGGTGTTCAATTTCAATCTCATGTATAATTTAAAAAAGCTCGCTTATTTCGTCAATATTAAAGTCAATTATTCACATTGGCTTTATCCTCTCTACGTTTTGATTAAAATAAGATTTGAATTTGTGGACACGAGATTTGTAGATAGATTTATTTGAAAGTAACCACATATTTAAGGTAGTCGCAAAGTAGCGTAGGTAGACTCGCGAGGGAGATGAGTGTTGCTCGAATTTTAACTCGAAGTAACAACAAAGACAATTGTCTGAGAATCAGTATTGACGCTGGGTTGTAATGACGATTTACATGGTCGCCAGAGCATGCGTTCCGTCCGAAATATAAAAATTGCAGTTCATTCCAGTTGCCCTCAGCCCAAACCACAATATTTCCACATTCCTTTTGGTTGAAAAGCAAAACGTATTTTTCCACAATTGACAATAAAAAATGTATCCAATTGAAAAGAAAGAAACAATTTTTTTTTCTGAGACTGACGACGTAATGAACAAAACCATGAAATTTGAAGATGTATGAGAACTGTTGTACGAAGTAATCGCACCTCGCATCTTTGAGATCCAAAAGTTTTTGTGTTATGTCGCGCTTGTACAATGTCCTGATTTTATGCCCTTACGTTCAATGTACAATACAGGTGTTAAGTTCCCAAGTACGAAGAATATAAATGCAATCGTGTACAGATTTTAAATGATAAGTTTTTGACTTGTTGGTCTATCCAATTAGCTAATCAGAAAAATGCAACTATATAAAAACGCAGTCTGGATATGAATGTCATATGAGTTGGAATTATGAAAACAAGCTGATTTCAATTTCTCTGCGATCGCTTTAATAAAGAAAAATGGCTTTTCAAATATTAATTTTTTGACAATCGATTTCCAATTTGAACCGCAAAAAGTTTTCATCTATTAATCAGAAATTGTATATCATTCACCATACAAATTATAACTGTTGCATTTGTTTAGTGAATAAATTATTTTGAATATGAAAACAAAAAATCAATAATTTATTTAATGTTAAATTCCACGATTGAAATGCTCCTTGAATAATTGCAACACATGGACGAGTTTTCCGATCGCAAATTAAATTAAAATATAATGACATACTTACTGTACAAACGGCTGAATCGTCAGCCATTTGTCGCTAAATAATAACATATTTTTACATCTACAATTCATAATTTGACATCCCAACGAATAATCTTAAAAACGACATTTGCCAAAAAAGTATTAATTAACATAAAATAACATTTAGTTGCAGTATTAACACCACGTTATGATAAGTCAACATTAAAACATAAACAAATATTTATTTAATAGTAGTTGCTCTTAAGTTTGTTTCGATCTGAAATTTGCAATCTGTCAGCAGGTTAAAGAAAATGATCATTTCTTGAACGTTCCCTATTTGGGCTATTTCGGAAGGTAATGAAAATTTATTATCCGGTCTTACCATCTTGAAAATAATTATATATGAACTCACATGAACATAATACATATATGCAGAAAATTACATCAAAGATTATATTATGTTCGTGCGAAAGTCTGGCATAAATAATGATAAATTTGACGGTCACGTTTTGCCATCGGACAATTTATCACCGGTGCATTATTTTTCTTCGAAATTATTCGCTCACGTTATAATTCATAGAGTTGCGAATAATTTTCAACAGTTAAATAAATCCCGAGGTCGCGCGTACGTGTTTCATTTTTGATTCGTCGACAATTGGCCGAGAGGACGATTTTTGAAATACATTTCATTTTAGGAAACATTTCAAATGGAGTGCCAACTTATCCTCGGCGTCTATCAAGTTTTCAAAGCTAGTTTGTACAGTGAGAATGCACCAGATCAAGCACAACCGTGGAATTTTTTAACGTTGGCTACTAAGTTCAATGTTTGTTGTGCACATAAAAAAAAATTGTCATTTTAATTTCAGTTTCAAGATTTGACCAGATATGAATTAAAAAGACAAACAACAAACCATGTCAGGTTACTCTTCAATGAAATGAATGAAAAAGATGAAATGAAAAATGAAAATGAGCATCGTCTTGGATATTTTTTCGTTTTTGAAAAAAAAAAAAAACAAATTGAAATTTCCGCAGAGCAACTGTTTATTTTACAAATATAGTCTAGTTGGAAAAATATCACCTTAAAGTATTTGTATACTGAGCGTAAGTACGCCGCACCTCTGACGTAGAGTACAATCAATTAGTAAATTATACCGGTTTAGGTAGATGACCTAGATTTTATTAGTAATTAGCGATCTTTATTCCTTTAAAAAAAAACAGAAACAATCTTTTGCAATGCACTGAACAGTTGTGTACATTTGAGTGATCAAATTTAAATCGAAATTGATTTTGTACGTCGTATTCTCTTGCCATAAGAAAAAATTCGTTGCGAGATGTACACTATTATTCAGAGTATTTATTTTTGTTATATTTAATTAATGAGTTTTCCATTGTTAGTTGATAAAAAATGCAAATCTCATTAAAAGAATGAATTGAATATCTCAAAGAGCGGATAAAATTGAAATATAAAAATACATTATCGAATCTGATCTCAATCTGTAGGCATTGGAAGAAGAGTATTAGCCATAAAAAAGAAATCGTTGGAACGGCTAGAACTGACTGTAAGAAATTTGGTTTGTTAGATTGAGAGGTATCAGGTCTGTTTAGCATAAATTAACTCAAGATATTGGAAATGTTAGATTGATTTGATTTTATATAATACGTAGAAACATGTTGATGCAATAATTTTGTTTTCGAATTAAAGTTCCTTGGGGGGTACGCGAAGACTTTCGTTACCCCGTCGTGATGACGGTGCTTTGTTTCTTTACTGAATAACGATAATCATGAAGCGAGTTCGACTGTATAATTAAGCTAAGGTAAGATTTAATTTGATAAATAACAGCTACATACATAGATTTTATGATATACCATTTTTCTCGCAGTCTTTGATTTGTTCAGTTATGGTTTTTCCTTTGAATCTTTAGTTTACTTTTTTACAATTAATTTGATTCTAGCGCTATTATTATGATTACGAATTTATATCCACGATTAATATTAGAGTTGGTTTTACATTTAAGTTTATACCATCTTTATGTGCATGTATTATATAGACAAATATAGAACTCTATTTTAAAAAATGAAAATATACATTTAGTTTTCAATTGAGTTTTGTTATTGTACATCTTTTACGAGCCTTTAAATCTTACCAAAATGTTGTGAAATCTTTTATAAGCAGGATCGTACATGAGTATATGATTTTTTTGCAAAAAAAAATTTTTTTTCCTAAACCCTCTATGGTACACTTGGCATTATAAATTTTTTGAATTTTACAGGTTGATTTTGAAGTATTATCAGTCACGTTATCCAAGTTATCCTTCTCATAGTATTTTTATTTCTTGACAAAATTATTTTCTCGTACATTTCACCGCAACTTCAGATAACTAGCCAATTAGCGCGCGATAACAAAGTCGGCACGAAGATGAGAGTACCATTCTTTTGTAAAGCGTGTACGCCTGTAATACTAGAAACTGTTTCGTTTGCCGTGTTGCGGTTGCTGACCTACTACTTTTCTATTTTCTTCGTGCAGCTTTCGCCACGCATGTACGTTTGAAAGCACGAGTAAGATGACGTTTAATAAAGAACCGAGAAAATGTTATGGCGTTGGTTGCAGCAGTTCAAATATCACTGAAAACATAAGTCGTAACGACGTGAGAACTTTTCGTGCATATGTATTTATTTTTTTTGTACATTTATTTCTTCAAAGAAAGAAAGTTTGAGTTTTAGTTAAAAAAAAATTTATACACATTATTTAAAGTCGAATCAAAAACATGAACAGTGGCAATATATTTTGCTTGGATAATGTCACATAAAATGTCATTTATTTTGATCGCACTGAAAGCTATTTCTTAAAAGGGGCGGAGGGGGGGGGGAGTGAAAAGAACGACGGTTTAACGTAAATAAAAGAACGGGACGCGAACGGGGTTAAACGTCATCAGCGTCAAGCTAGGAGGAATACAGTGGATGTGTTGCTGCGCATTCGTTGTGGCGTTAAAAAAGCTGTTAGTGTTGGAGCTTTCACGCGGGTAATTACGTACGACAGAAAGTGAGGATCATTGTGTAGCGCCTATGTAGATGAGGCGCATCGTGGTGTCGACAAGTGGCTCAAAACGGGTCAGCGACGGCTTTTATGCTTGACATGTAAAATGCAATATCGATTAATTTGGAGGTCGGATATTCGAGAGGGACCTGTATCAGTCGAGGCACGCGCTTTCGTCACAGAAATGAGTCCAAGCTGACGCCAGAAGCCCACGTCAGCAACAACCCCGCGCGCATCAAACCTTTTTCACGTACCTCCTCGAATTTTGTCGACAAATCACGCCGAGATCTTGCGAAACCTGCCAAAAACTAACTAAAGCCAATTCTCTTTTTACAACTTTTTACCCAATCCTTTTTCCCTTTACGTTCCTCTCTTACAAACAATTTCAACTTGCTACAACATTTTTTCCTTCTTTTCTTTTCTTTTCTTTTTTTCTTCTGTATATAAATTATATCGCAATAGAAATTATACGTGTTTTACAAATAATGCGTACACGATACTTACCATATGCCGTCAGTTGATAATAATTATTATATAATATCTATCGGAAAATATTTCTGTCCAATTGGATCTGTTGTGTGTTTTATGAAAAATTTTATATAGCATTTGCAACCATTTAGTTGTGAAAATGATTGTTCCCCTTTTGAATCAAACCACCAAACTTGATTGATGCAAATTATTTACATTATGATTTTGAATTGGATGAAACGATATAAGACTGATAGCAAAATAATTGATCAATTTAACCTACAATGCATTTCATAATGATGATACAAATTGTGCGTATATTATTATGTTGAATCGTAGTATTCAAAAAGAAAATGCTGGCAATTATTTAACATATTCAAGTTCGTAAATGAATTAACAAAAGTTTATCCATATAAATCAGATTCGATGAGGTGATCAGGTTCGTGTTGTAAACAGTTAAGAAACTATATAGAGAATAATGATTACTTAGGGCATTCACAAGCACTGTCGATTATTAAAATAAAATAGTTGATATTTTTTTCTAAACACAGAGTAATAAAATAATAATTAATACCAATCATATGAAAATATATGAAAACATCTCACGTAATTATAAGAGTTTTTCAATTGTTTGGCTCCTTGTGAGAATTCAATTTCGTATGTTATTATTGGAATTTCGATTCTTGGGAGATGCTCCGTTCTAAAAACAGTAACAATTTCAGCTGGTATTTTTTTCGAGGAACGTGATTGAATGGTAATATGAAAAAGGGATGAGCTTTATATTGATCAGATTTTCCAGCATTAAGTTGATTATAATTTAAATTGTCTAATGTCACTTCCTCTTATATCCTATAATTATGCATTTTACAATGAATAAATAGCAATAAAAGATTGTTATAGATACAGACGTGAGATCTGTTTACAAATGAATAAACATGAAATGAGGTCACCAAAAGTATGACACGTACAGGATGTGTACAATAGATATTACGCGTATAGGTTTCGATTAAATTATTTTATTACTTATAAGGTGGAAAGTGTCCGGTTAAACTTTGAACTTGAATAAATGATATGAATTTTTTACCGTAATGTCACATAAAAGACGAATGAAGAATAATATAAATAATGAAATATAGTGCGCAGAGAGATATTTATAATAGTATTTTAATAGTTTCTAGAATACACGAAATAGCACATATAAGAGAAAAAAAAATATACACATAGGTAATAATGATAAACAAATTGTACATAAACGTGAGATTGAAAGCGAGCACAGTCCTTGTAAATAATACATACCAGATGTTATCGTCGAAAAAGGTACACAAAATATGTGTGTATGTACATAAACATAAATGTATATATATATAAAGGTATATATATATATCTATACATATATTAATCTCTCGCCCTCTCTCTTTGTCTCTCTATCCATACGTGTTATAATATGCGAATATGTTATTAGGGATGCGAGATATTTTTCTATCTTAAACGCATTTTAGTCATTTGCACGATTTTTACCATATCGTGTTGGCAAATTCAACTTATGCAAAAGCTCTTTTCTTCTTACATTTTTTACTAGTTACATTCATTGTTGACTTTAAAATGAACAACTGAAAAAGAAATATGATTTAAAACGTTTGAACACAAGGAGATTTTAAAAAACAATTTCTGAGTTTGAAACACAATTTTTGGATAATATTGTTCGTTGAATTTGACTTGAAATAATCGTTACGTTCTGTTATAAATAATGATCTTGTGTCCCTAAAATTACATAGTATGAAAAGTATATCGTGTCGAGCTTCGGACCCCGTCGTTCCATCAAGTTGAAGAACTTCGCTTTGACATTTCAGAAATTGGTTTTAGAGTGATAGTGCCCGTTTTGTCAAAATTTTTTCCCAGAAGAATATTATTAAATAAAATGCTAAAGTAAGACGATGTCCGATCACCGTCACGGTAAGCTTGGTGTAAAACAAATATACATACCTATTTAGTAAAAAGGGGAAAAATGTTACATAGAAAATATATAATAAAAAATCACACCAACATATTAAAAACAAAACATATTAGTTAAAAAAATAACAGAACAAAATTATGCAAATAGAAGTTAAATTATTTACACGCGTACTTATAAATAAGTCGAGTAAAAATAATGAAGATAAACAAATAAAAAGCCCAAAATTGTATGATGTATAAAAAAGGCTGCAATTAGGTTTATAGGCAAAACGTTCACGGCAAAGCGCGTACGTTAAACAATCTAATTAATGAACATTAATAGGCTGCAGGACAGTGCCGTGAGAAGCGTGTACGATTATATAGAAAAAAAACAAACAAGGGGATAAGTCATTTTAATCGCTTCGTACGTAGACGATTTCACTGGACACGACGATTTCATTCCTCGATCAATCATATTTTTGCGCGATTGATCGCCCGATCTGATTTGCAATTGTTATATCTTGTATGAGTTTTTATTTTGTGCTTTGATGCGAATTTTATCATTGTTATCTGGATTATCCCCCCCGACAAATACGTACTTCAAGATACGAAACTAAAATTGAAGAATTTTTACGCATATCCGCCTGGCACAGCAAAATTATTACAATTTAACATCGTTCAGATTCAGAGTTAACATTCATGCTTCAACTATTACCATTTTGATCCAATTGTTTCGAAATTTCATCTAGAACATTATTCTTTTCTTCAATTCTAGTTTCAGCAACAACAGTGGGGATTAACCAAAATATCTAATTTGATAAATGAAATTGGTGTACTGCAAAGTTTTTTTCATATCAATCATAATCATTGTGTTAAAAGTATTAACATATTATACACATCCGTTAATTGAGACTACAGGAACAAAAAAAAATTGTAAATAGTTGAACAATGAAACGCGGTAGTTTAATTATATATATTTTGAATGCGTTAATCGTTGAAGCTGCAATTCGCAACAAAATCTGGTGTTGTTATAATGAAAATGTGTAGTACTTTGCTAAGAGTATTAGCAGTTGCATAATATACGCTTGCTTCATCTCATATCAAGTCATTTCGTTTCCAACGTCAAATCTCATAATTGATTTTCTATTGATTTTTTTTCAATCAAATAAAAATTTCTCAACATAAGGCCCAAGCGAAACACAACAAAATTCAACTTTTCAAAACCTAACCATCATCATTTTGTTGCAACAAACAGTTGTCAGAAATCTAAGTTGCGATCAGAAAGGACTTTGGAAGCTGATAATAAAAAATTACAAGAAAGTTGTCGTAAATTGAAGATGAGCATCTGAGCTTGATGGAAGGACGTAAGCTGGATGAGGCAAATTAAACGTTGGATATTTTGGTCGAATCGCGAAAGAAATGTAGACGCCGGAGAACGACGCTCGAATTGAGCCGGAAAGTTGTTCAATGTCACTAGGGACTAGAGGCATGTTAAGTAACGCGCTGCGGGAAACACGTCTTTGTCGTGATAGCCGTGTTTGAGGTTACGCGTGCACTTTGGGTCAGGGGTGTATTAACCTGGCCCCGCCCTTGGTCACGCCTACCTGCGCGATTTGAGCCCAAGTAACGCCTACACACCTACGCACTTTGTCTGTGCCTCGCGCGCTTCTTGTACTCAGAGCCTGAGAGTATACCTATGCCTACGCCTACGAGTCCCTACTCTCCAGACGTACTACTTTAAATCGCAGTTCCCCGTGCTCTCCTCTTCGATGTCCTCTCCTATGCCTTCTCCTCCTGCTCCCCCCTGCTCCCCCCTCCCCTCCTCCTTTTTTGCCTTGTCGCATTCGAGTCTTCGTCAGTGTCGTTCTACGCGACAGCGTTCCTTATACTCAATACCGTTACTACTACTACTACTACCCCAGATCGCATGCGCATTTACACATTTCTCCATCAGCAGGTCACCGGGTGAACAATCAAGCCCACTCTCTCGCAACGCACCGTTTCATTTTAATTCATCAGTCCAATATCCATCACGTCTAACGAAATAACTTGTCATTTTTATCCACTCATCATAATGGTCAAAACAAATTTACAATACGAAAGCTTGAAATTGCAATAATATGTATACAAACGTGTCTCTGTATATATACAAGCTTGCGAGTTTGATATTCAGAAATATGATTACTGAGAGTGTTTTTGGTTGTTTGAAATTGTTTGAAGGGTTTGTGTTTCACTAGGGTTGTTGAAAAACAAAAAATGGTAGGGGGGGGGAAAAAAACAAGAATTAGCACAAACGGTTGACTTTGAAAGTTAAATTGAATGGAAAATGACGAAAAATGCGGGGAATCGTCGTGGTATAGTTCAATCGCGCAATCGCCTTCTTCACGCGCGCGCAAGTGTAGTACACTTACTACTTACTATTATCACTGCTACTACTCATCAGATATAACATACAGTGTTACGGACAAACGAGCGCAGTAATAAGCTTGCCGTATACGTACGAACGGCGTAACAAATGCATGATGGGATGAGGGAGAAAAATAAAAAAAAGAAACAAAGGGGGAAAAATCGTTGTGTTTTCTACAGTAACGTTTATACCGAATTCTCGCAACAATAATTGTACAATATAAATATGATAAAGCGTACCTATATAACGTCAAATAGGTTACCCAAATGCGATAACTTTTTTAAACGGTGTTACCAACGGAATATTTTTTCATACCGCCACAATTCGATTCTCATGGGTTGCCAGACGCACTTACTGAGATAATAAATGATAATATATATAACTAGGCATACCAGTTGTTTCGTTTTGTGCCAACCAGCAGTTTCAAGATCCGCCCTCCCCAACAGTTTACACATACCTGTATACTTGTTTACTTTCAGTTCCTACGGATTATTGTGCTTATGCGTAAACATGAGGAATCGAATCTTCTATCACTCAGAAAACAATCTTACTTTTTTCTTTCATTCAAACACTCGACTTCTGCCCAAGAGAAAATCAGTTTATTTTGTTCCTTATTATTATTATTATTATTTTTTTTACATTTCCAAAAAACCAAAACTGATACAAGAAATTTAAAGGCGACGATTGTTTTCTGAAAGTATTTAAGACAGACATAAACCTATCGATGAACATCTGAAAAATGCGACTCTCCTGTATAACGTTAAATAAATGAAATATTGTAACATAAATTTGTAGCAACAATTGAGCAGACACAATTTCTTTCACTAACAAAAAATTCGCAAACTTTTCGTTTGTCTTTATTTATTATTAAATAGTTGTATTTGAAATTAAAATAATGGGACTTTCAGATTGTGCTTGAGATTTACTGTTTGCAAAAGAAGCAGAAAGGAAAGGTAGAAAATATTCCGTGCAGATATATACGTGTACTTCATATCAGTGCAATGCGTAATACGAATAATGTATCAAGATTAAAAACGAGCAATAAAAATGAGACTGCGCATAACATAATAAACCTATTCTTGAATGCTAATTATACAAATATATGGAAACCGTATATATTTTAATGTGAACAACTCAATTTAGGATTGACGAACGGTGCTTATTTTTTAATGCAATGTCGCGTACGAAATAAAAAAACCAAGTAAAAATTGTGATTGTAATTTCATAAAAACTGATTGGTTAGAAGTTGTTACAAAAATATACTGATCAAATTGTATAATGAACTGACTTTTTTCTTTGATAAATTACATTACGTTGATATTTTTATTGATTTTTCATTAAAACTTTTTATCAACTGTGAAATTAACTGCGTCGGCTCGATTGGAAAGCATTTATTTTGAAAGCAGAAATTGTAAAATAAAAATTTGAATGCACGTCGCGAATTATAATAAAGATCGTCTCGATGGCAGGTTCTCTCTTGGTTAAAACGTTGACGAAGGACAATGATATTGCGTTTCAAGTCGTAACGACACGCTTCCGAATAACTCTTGTTCATTGGAAAAAAAAATGGAAAAAAGTAAAAAACCAACAAACAGCAAAAATAAAAAAACAATGTCGATTAATGCTGTGTTTCCGTGAAGGCATATGCGTTTGCCTTTAAACAGTTTGCATAGTATCCACACATTGTCCTTGCTATTCGGACAATTTGGTAAAAAAATCATTTCTTTCCGTTCTTAGAAGAACAAATGCATATCATAGTTGTAAATTACCGATTTGTGAAATAAAAACTGCAAATTGTTTGTGTTATTAATATTGTATTGGGAACTGGCCCCTTATAACAATCCCGATTCATTTGATAAATATCATAAATCAATATTTCCAATGGTTTTCCATCATTACAATTTTAATTTCATCTTCTGACTATTTTTTTTTTTTTGCAATTTTTAATTATTTGATTTTTCATTGTGAAAATCTCAGTTTGAGCTTTTGCATGCATCTTAATTAAGACTCAGTTATTTAAAGGTGTAAATTAATGTTTGTTTTTATCATTAATGTCTGACTAGTTTACATTTTGCATTGTAAATGTTTGGAAGAAAAATAATATTGTTTAATAATGAATGGAGCATCCGAAACTGAAAGGCTCCATTTCAGACATAATAAATGATCTGAGAAATGATTGACTGAAAAGTGCCATTGACGAGTGATATTTTAGCAGCAGCTTGAAGAACATATATATAACCGAGTGATAGTAGAGTTGATTAAGTCAGACCATGAGAGCAGACTTCACAAAGTAATACACGCAAGTTTGGGTTAAATATCACCAGATTGTTGATTACACTTATTAATGAACCGGCTTGTTGTTCGCAGGTATCTCTAGCTCTGGGTCTGGAAGCAACCGGCTGGAATGCGTTAGTGGAACGGTCATCGCGTGACTCAAGCGGGAGCACCAGTGATATGGAAATCGTAAGTGGAGGCAGCGGGCTGCTGCCAGGTGGGTTCGCGGTAAGTTTGTCAAGTCTGGCTCGGCGGTGCGGCGTTTGTCTCGCGAGCTTCCCGTCTGCGTGGCTGTTGGAGAGGCACGCTCTGCTGCAGCACGCGGGCCAGCCCAACGACGACAAGCCGTTCACGTGCGAGCAGTGCGGCCAGCGCTACCGCTACCGCTCGGCCTATGTCAAGCACCGCGAGCAGAACCATCGTGCTCGCCTGCCGGCCGACAAGCTCTTCACTTGCGACGTCTGCGGGATGCAGTTCAGGTATCTCAAATCGTTCAAGAAGCACCGCTTGAACCACGCTTTGGAGCGACTCCAGCGGATCCCAGAGTCCGGCCAGTCCGTCCTTTCGGCGGCTGAGAGAAGCGACCAGGTTTCCAGTACAGGCGAGCCGTCCCAGGTGGACGTGGCGAACAGCGAGGCTGCGAGTCCAGCGACCGAACAGGACCAGGCGGAAAAGTCGACCAGCGAGAAGGAAGCTGGCGGAGAGAGTGCGAAACCCTGCGAGGACGAAAATCCGGCTCGACCTGCGGATGAGCCCGATGCCAACGAGGAGGAACGAGTGGTACGCGAACCTGTGCTCGTAGAAACCAACCTGAGTCTTGCTGCCCGGGTGCACGACGTGCCAGACCGACGCGAGCGCCGCTTCGCCTGTCCCTTCTGCGGCAAATGCGTCAGATCAAAGGAAAATCTGAAGCTGCATGTGCGCAAGCATACCGGTGAACGACCCTTCGTTTGTCTCTTCTGTGGAAGAGCCTTCGGCGGCAAGAGCGACCTCACCAGGCACCTCAGAATTCATACCGGCGAGAGACCTTACCACTGTGAGATGTGCGGCAAGTGCTTCGCCAGGGCCGATTACCTCTCCAAACACCTCACCACTCACATCCACCAGCGCTGATCCGCTTTATCTCACCTTATTTCTAACCAGTGAATTTTCTTTTAGTCATTCTTTTTGCGGCTTTCTTATTTTCTACTAACAGCTTCTGTTATATGTTATCACTTTAAGTGAAACTTTTTTTTTCATCAGGTTTACACTCAGAAACAAAATCCTGTTATGAACTGAACAATTTGATTAGTTTCACAATTCAGTTTTTAAATTCAACAATTTTGATGATCATTTGATGAAAATTGAATGATTAATTTTGTTTACCGATTCGTTTAACTCTGTTTTGATTTAGTTTTCACGCGTCAAGTTATGCGAAACATTTTTACGATACAACGGTCAAAATATTTTACGACTTGGAATGTAGTGTACTTTTGGTTTTAGATTTTTTTTCTGATTGTACCTGACAAAATGATGTTTTTTCTCTTTTTTTGGTTAATTTTAATTTTTCGAACGTCATTTTGAATGATCGATGTTCGCCAAAGTTGGGCGTCAATTACAAGCCGAAACATCGGTGAGACTTTGATTACTGAACGCGCAGAAATTTAATGGCGCTACTGATTAGCTAGTGAGAATAATTTGTGATAAGGACGAGTCATACCAAAGAAACACACTTCGACTAAAGCGACGTACAAGATCATGAGTGTTTCTTGCCACAATACAATAAGGTGAAGTCAATAAATGATTGTAATCATTTTCATTTTGTTCTGCGAATAAATTTATTGTGGAATTTATATTGCTTTCTTTCAAAACGTTTGATAAAAACACGAATGGTTGTATTTTTCGATAAAATTTATACTACAAACTGAAATATCTAATATTCTACCAGTGAAAAATATTTTAATCGTCAGTTCTTGTTTCTTGGTGCTACACAAACAAAATGACGAAAAACAGCATACTGATTAATTAGCTCATTATAAAACAAAGATGTGATCTTAAACGTCGCCCGAGGTTCCTTTTCAATAACGTGAACGGATCTTGATTGTTTGAACGAATTGCAAAGGCCAAAACGGACATCTGTTCACTGAGGTATGCCTCGCGCTTCTCAAAAGATGAAACATTCGTTTTGATAGTTGTTTATTGAAAGGGAACCTTCACAAGTCCTCTTTTACATGGTACATAAAAGATTAGATCCATGAGTATAAGCAGATTATATTGTCGGATTTAATTTACAAGTCAATGAATTATATTAAACTTCGATGCGTTGAATTTTTGTGATAAACTGTTAAGTTGGGATTAATAAGGAATTCAAACTGTGGTAAATTCCAAAAGTTTTAATTTTAGCGTATATATTGTTACAATGAATAGACGACGCGTTTTATGGCCGGAAACACCCGCAACCTTGATAGGGTTGGATTCAAATCGGCCCCCGGTAAAAATGTTCCTATGTTTTGCGAACCAAGTGGTGGTCTGTTGTCAAACGAAGTGTTAAGTTTCAACTAGAGGTGTTAAAACAATTGAGGCCGATCGCGCGTAAAACGAAGATGAGTTTCCTAATGTGCCAAAAAGCTCGCGGACAAGTGTCGCATAGCATCGAAAGTTTGCGAACTAAACGGTCACGGGGACAAGGCAAAAATGTACCAACTGATAAATCCGTCAAACGTACCGTCCAGTTTCATGCTTAGACTTTCGAGTCAGCTCCAAGCACAATGTCTCGGTGTTAGCCACAGTTGTGAAAATAATAAGCATATTAAATAAACAAACTGTCCTACGTAAGTGACGAGTAACGGCAGACCAGCAGTTTTTTTTCAAGCTGTTGGACAATACCTTACTTTTTAGTGGAGAAAAAGAAAAAGGGTGTGTGAGCGGAAGAGAAAAATTTCAACAATATTGTTGTTCGAAGTGTCAACCAAGTTAAGCGAAGATGTTTTGATTAAGGTGTTTGGTTTTTTCTAGGTAACAATTGTTGAAAGATGCCTTGATTACAGGCCTTGGCATTATTGTACAACGAAAACTTGTAATCGACATTGGCGACGACGTGTGACACGTTGTCGATCAGCACGAATCCATTCGTTGAACATTTAAGTGTATAAGAAATAAAGATACACAAGGTAATGCATGTATGTTCGATATCTATTCGTATTGTAAGAACAACGAAGTGGTTAGCACAAAGCAACGAACGTTTTCAATATCATCCTCCTCTGCCGTTACTTCATTGTACCCTATACTTCTCACCATCTACTTGTCTTTCTGTATGTCTGTTCGTCTGTCTGTCACACTAGTGTACGCATACTTCCTTAGCACCTGGTATCAAACAATTTTTTTCAACTATCCAAATTTACTTTTTGACCAACGAAATAGCAATAAGAAACTTATATATAAAGGTGCACGAATTTGCAACTCTATTGTGAACCATACATTAGAGAATAACATTTGATCCAAGTTTCATTTGAAAAAGAAACAGAAAAAAAAGTTAAAACCAGGTATTAGGGAACAAATATGGGCATTTTAACGCGTTTAAGTAATCATTATTTACGTACAACACCAAGTAAAAGATATCTATAGATATGTATACATTATGAAAGATTCTAACATATATTATAAATATGAATATTTATATATACCATAAATGACGATCATATTATACACAAAGATATATTTAATGAATGTTCCTATATTTATACTATAAGTGTATGATATTGGTATTCGATGGTGAATTCAAATTTTTACCAAAAATAAACAAAAAAAAAACAATGTGTGTATTATAGGTAGTATGCAGTTAACTTTTAACCGTATTATAATAACTTGGATATATGTATTATATATAGAATTGGAATTACGAGCCCGATTTATGAGTTCAATATTTTTTCGTTTACACTAACATGGTGTTTTTGTTCTTATTCCGTCAATCACGATAAAAACCCTGCGCAAAAAAAAAAAAAATACTTTGACACAGCGAGCGAGATGAAATAAAAAGAAGAAATAGCGTTAAGGCGTTTTGAAGCGAAGCGAGGGTCTTCCTATAATGACTGAACGATCAGATGTGATATAACACATAAGAAAAATGATAAATAAGTAATTCGAACTATAATTTAATGTGATTATAAGCATAAATATTAGCGAAAACAAACAAACAGCCGTTATATATTATACATAATTGTGTATAGGTGTAGATATGCAATGTTTTTAACTGTTTCATCAATGTTTCGAGGATCGGATTATATATATTATATATTGTATCATAAGTGTATTTGTTAGAACTTACAAATAAGCTGGGAAAGTTTCTCGTTTTTTTACGAGTCTAAATATGCGCGGAACGAGACCAGTCGCGGGGATCGATCTTTCTCTCACGGTTACGGGTGTAATTTTGACGCAAATATTTTATAAAATTTGACGCAAATATTTTATACGACTTGCACTGGTTTCAATGTTTCGTTACAAACATTGTTTCCGACGCAAAACATTGCGTTTGTTTGAATTGTTAACTCGCCAATGCACACCTCGCTCAGTCAGTTCATATATATATATATTAATTTTTTATTATTTTTTTTTGCCAAGAAAAATCGATTCATTCAACCAACAAGTTTAAAAGTGTATTGTTGTTAACAATCCAAACAAATTAGTACGTTTTTTTAGCCACGGAAAAAGCTGACCTATAAAGTTTGCTTCAATCTGATTGAAAATTCTACCACATATATGTACATTATTTTACTGAAATATGTGAAACGTTATCTTATGCATTCATTTGGCCAGGCCTATCTTTCGACGGTTGTTTTTTCCATGGATTGATAAAACGAACGCAAACCATGTATTGATTAGAATTAATATAAAGGACAAAGGAGAAAGACGATGCTCGCGAACAGAAAACGATTGTGTGAGATCAACTTTGGAAAATTAGCGTTCTGAGATTACGCATTCAGTGCAATAACAGTTTGCTCAATCCTTGGCGTCCGTCGGACCGTCCGTCCTTACGGAACCGACTAATTAAGCCGCGATGTATAGTTTCGCAAAACCTTCAAGGATTAAGGTCGCTGCTAGATGTATAATACATTCTTCTCTTTTTCAAGTCTCCAAGAATCTCGGTGTTTTCAATGTCTACTATAAATTCCAAATAAAAACGAAAAAAAAAAACAAAAAAAAGGAAAGGAAAAATGATGGAATAAAAAATTTCTAAGGTGGCAATCGAATTACAGTGGATGCATGTGGAAAAAAAATTAACTTCGTCGGTACTTGAAAAATCATAGAAATTTGACATTTTCTTATGCTGCGTGGTTGCAAAATAGTCTTTGAAATTGTACTTTGTGCCTCTCACAATAGTCACGGTTTTCTTTTTCGAAACCAAAAACAAAAAAAGAAAAATAATAATGGAGATTGTAAATAATATAAATTGGGATGATTTGATGTATGCCACCTGAAAGGGCGCATTCTGCCTGTAGAGTAACGATGGAATTTCAAAACCTGAAATGTCATTGTTGGTCTAGTTAAATCTTACTCTATCTGAAGGCTCAACCCTCGAATTTGATGGTGGATGAATAATTAAAATTGGTGTATATTTTTGTATGAGTCAATTAATTATGAATATCTGAGCAAAGTTTTATATTACATCACATCAGCAAAGCGAATCGAATTTGTTTGGTTTGCAAGTTTGCGTTAATACTCCCATGACCAAAAAACCAAGCTAGACTTAAACAAAACCAAAGTGCAAATAATTGAGAGAGAAAAGTTGAACTGTGTGCGAGTGTCTGTGCGTGTGAATGGAACGCGAGAATTGACATTTGTGTCTTCCGAAAAGAAAAGCCTCCAAGATAGGCACTAATTGCGATCCGTTGGTTTATTGCCGGATGGACCCGCGCAACAATGAAGTAACATAAAACTCAAATTTTGCAATCACTACGCCCATGCAAGCATAAGGGAAACAACATTTGTGGCCATATTATCATCGTTTAACGTACCTACACTAGATCTGCGTGGCGACGCCGAGTGTACAAATGAAACAATAAAAGTTTAATCTTTTTCTTTCAAATTTTCCTTCTCTTACAGACCAGTCAAGTATTGCTACCAAAAACAATGAACAACAATTGTAATTTTATTTATTTGTAGATTTATTTTGATTTTAATCAAGGATGTGAATTGTGATGTATATACATACACGTACAATCTAATTTTTTGGGGTATATTGCGCGAAGCCACGCAACGTGAATGTTAGAAATATTTTGACCGTGTACTAAATGTGATAATTGATGAATTGACAATGAGCAATCTAATTGTAATATACAAATAATTAAAAATATTATATATATATATATTATATATATATTATATACGTATAATGTCGATGTCTGCGAGGTACAAAGCGCTCGTACATAGACTCAAATGAACTAGTTAGTACATGTTAGGTAGAACGTATGTGTAATTGTAATCGTAAGATCAACGGAGACAAAGGTGCATATGATTTTTCATACTGTCGAGGCAACGTGCGCGTAAAAGAAGTTGTCGGTGTGGGTGGGCGCGCGCTTTCTCTCTCTCTACATACCTATACCTGTATCTATATCATTGACACGCGGGATTTTCAGACGAACGTTTCAAAAGCGTCAACTCAACTGTTCGAGAGCATCAGCAAAACGTCGATTACGATGCCGTCCTAACGAAACTTATTTCCGTCCCCAAACATTCTCATGCTTCGGATATTTCATTCGCGCTTTTCTTTCGCACCCGCGCTGCTCTGCACATTTTCAGAGCACATATGCTTTGACCTATATTTCCCCCTGACGCAACTGGGTCATCAGTTGAACGCCGCTCGACTTAAAATTCGTTCAGACCACGAAAATCTTTAAATTTTGAACCCCGGATTTGAAATTGCATTTCAAAGGCACACTAACAAAACCTCTCGTAATCCCGTCTGACGAAAACACAAACGTATATGAGTCATTCTACACCAACCCAACGCGACTTGTCATGGGTGAATGTTCTTTCAAAAATTAACGTCACATTCTGTTCAAGCGTCTCCAAATAAGACCAAATTGTCCACTGGCAATATCAATACCATTGCTAGTGAAAATTACCTCTGCTTTATAAAAAGAGCATTTAAATGTGCATTTAAAAGATGTGCAAATCAGCCTGTGATGAGTCACGTGTCAAGATTGTGTCGAATTATTCATGTATGTGTGCTTAAGTGCGTAAGTAAACACATCTGCGCGTTGATAAGTACGAGTCGACAGAAATTGTTAATTTTCTCGTGTTAAGGGGACACATCGCTCGTTTTCGATTTTTCCTTCGAAATGTTATATTCTTGATTGAATTTGTTGAACAACCGTGTCAATGAGGTACGCGTACATCGACATCGAAACGGGCGCATCTTTGTAATCATATTAACAATATTGCATAATGTACATTGTAATCGATATTGTTGTCCACGGTATGACACGTTATTTTTCTAATTCCCGTTCAATTGTTATATTGTTAAAGACAAGCACATCGAATTTTACAGACAAACAACATATGAATATTGTATTCAGTCGCTGCCTTTCGTTATATCGCAGCTCCGAAGTAGATATTTTGCTGATCCAAATTATTAGATAAGAAGTTGGAAAAGGAAAAGGTTGTTAATGTACATGCGATTAAAAGCATGTGCTCGCGATACAAACGACACTGAATGTACAAATTAATATCGATTATTCATCGACTTAAGAACGCGCTCCTGCGCTTCATACTGCGCGATTCAATTTTTAATCGTAATAAAATATTTCAAGCGGATGCACCGAATTACATGTCAATTTTTCACCGAAATATCCTTTTCTCGCTTAAAACACAACTGTAAGAAAAAACAAATAACTTTTTTCTTTAGAAATAACGAAGGGTCAAAAAATGAAATTGGTATTAGAACAAAAAAAAAAAAGAAAAATGCGAACGAATAAAAAAATCACGAAACGGATTGAAACATTTTTTTTCAATAACGCGGAACAAATCTTATTCAACGGAAATCGAACTGCGAGATAAAATTGTAGTCGTCGTTTGGTCGTAGCACTTGAATTAATTGCGAAATAAATTTAATCGGTGTCGGCGCCGCTGGGCACGTTTTGCAAAGGCCCGGTGAAATGCGGATTAGCGAAGCGATGAGCGCAAGCTTGACAGATACAACGAATAAGGGAAAAAAGAAGAAGAAAAAAAAAGAGTAAGGTGGGATTAGTGAAGTAAAACATAGCGGTTCGAGAGAACGCTGCGGGCGCGTACTGTATTTTTTGTAAGGCCCATATAGGCAGATTGTGATAATCGAGCCCGCAGCTTCATCAAGAATTGGTGTTATGTACGCATGGCAAATGTATTACATAATTTGAAGATGCGCGATACATGGAACGTTACTTCTAATCGACTCGGTGGGGCCTTTCGTTTTTCTTTTGTCCATTCAATTTTAATACGGCATCTAACTTTTTTTTTTTGAATTTTAGACTGAAAACAAACAAATTTGAAAAATCCAAGGGAAGTCGGATATCCTTGTCGAGTCGTCGCCGAATTCTATATTATCTCGTAATTCTTAAACGTGTATCGATGTCGTGCAAAGGAGCAGCAGAGCTCTTCGGTGTTGTGGGTATGCATACGTACTCGTTCCTAGCAACTCGTATGACGATTACTACCGATACTACTCATAACGTTGATTCAATTTATAACTCTACTCGCTCTAAAGCAAATAAACACATTCTGTCCAACTGTGTGTTCGATTTTTGATCAACAATCCAATCCTTTATACCCCTTAAAATTTGTTAATTGTGTATCTTATCTTAATTATATCCTACCCTGCTGAATATAACAAAAATTTCAAAGAAATTTTATACTCTGCTAAAGAAAACTTAAATTAACTGAATTCTGAGAAATTGACAATTTTGAAAATCAGATTAAAATGTTTGTTACATATATTTTCTTTCCATATTACAATTATACATTTTTCAAGAAATTGTAAACGCATTTTGTTTTTGTTTCAAATGAAGACAATTCGGCTATTTTTATTCAAAATGTACAGTTTTATAAATTTGATTTTATTACAGCTTGGATAGTCATCACTAAGTGTTAATCTGTAAGTTACTATCAATATTTATCTACAGTTTTTTTTTCATATAAATTTGATTTCTGGTAGAGAAAGCTCGTATTGTATTGTGTATAACGTTCTTCTTAAACGTAATTATCATTACTCACTATTACATATACACAACTTTTGAGAGATTTTTAACAGATTAAAATTTAGTAGAACAGATATAATTTTTAGTTGTTTAACAGCGACAAGTGTTGTACGAACAAAAAATATTAAATTTCGAATCATGTGCACACACAATAAGCATTCTCATAGGAATATATCGTTACGGAAATATTATGAAAAATACATCACCAGTTCGCATACAAAAATTAAAATTACAAATACAATTGCTTTGATTGTCCGCAACACTTTGAAGTAAAAATAATATTCGGAATAAAAAATTATATTCACTTGAGAAAAACCCGTATTTGTAACAATTCTAACATTGAATTCGAGTATAATTTTATATTGTTCAGTTTCTTTTCTTACACATTAAGTGACAATGTTAATTGTCATTTGAATTAAACATTAAATCATCCAAGTTTACGATACCTTTCGAATCATAAACTCTTTAGAGTTATCAAAAACAATACAGCATAAGCCTTTACATTTCATGATAAAACACTTACAACTGTACAAAAATATAGTGATATAAATATTACTAGCATATCCATTATCATTTCAATGCCACACAGTGTAATGAATATAGAACAATATGAACGCTAGAGAGAAACTGTATAATAAATGCCTAAATTTTTCTTCAAAAAAATTCATTTCAGATTGTCATGTCAAAATTCAAAAATTACTTTTTGACTTGGGATCATTTGTAAAGTTGACTATAATAGAAAATTGTCAGACTTAAGATTATCACAAAATGTAAATGCACCTAAACATTATTGGCACTTTTTTATAAACCGATTCATTAGTTTCGCATTATGAAATTGGCAGTTTCAGTTTTATGCTTTCATAACAACAGACTGCGTTGCTTTCAAGATCAATGTTTAACGAACCACGAATGCATATTTTCAGTTGATTAGCGAACGTGACGAAACATAATGCAAGCACCTATAAAAAGTTATTCTAAAGTTAAATCATATTTCGCTAGTAGAAAAAACTGGGTAAGGCTCATCTGAACGCAGTCCAATAAATGGTTTGAAAAAGTTCTACCAGCGTTGTAAAACAGAGTATGCTCAGATATTGCAACAAATTGATATTGCACGATAGTAAACTTGAGGTTTGAACAATCGTACTGCTGAATCCTCGAGGATATAAAATGTCATGCGAAAAACTAACAAAAAAGTCATCATTTTTTGAATCTTCGAGTAATTATGAAGGATAAAAAAAGTAATAAAAGCTTTTGGAGTTAGTCTTTTTGAATGCATCAGAAGGAATATCTGCACTGCAATATTTTACAGTCGTACTTTCAATTCTTCCATTCTCTGTTTGATCCTACGACGCATCTCTTTGTACCTGAAAAATCAAACGTCAAAGTTAAATAAAAGTTTCACGGTACAAAACAATATTTTTAATTAAATAAGTTTTTAACGATTTTTCGAATAACTTTAAGTACAGATATTGAATATCCATCTTAGTCATCTAATAATTTGAGAAGGCGCAGACGTAAGTTGAGACAATTGCTGAGTCTGAGTAATTGAATATAAAGATGTTTATTAATTTCATTCTCGTTTATACTTTTTAGTCGTATTCTTGATTTTGATTTGCCGCTATTGTATTGTTATACACGAAGTTTGTTTTGAAATTTACGACTTGGCAACAAAATGACAAGACTTACTTCTCTTTTAGAAGTAGTATTTGACGCTCCTCCTCGTAATGATAACGTTGAAGAATGTTCTGACATTCAGCTAAAGAGAGATTAAGAAACTGTGCTACGTCAGAACTGATCTCTGGAGTCGACAGTTTGTCAACAAGAAAGAGACGTGCAACCGTTTCGTGCGGTCCTAAAACAACTCTAACTTCTAGTGGATACTCGTCATCCCTTAATCTTCGTTGTTCTGCAAATTCAAATCAATACATATATTTTAACAACTGGATAATTTAGAAAATTATATAATAACAAAAATCGTACCCCCATTATCACGAATGACAAATAGTGCAAAGTTATCGGGCTTGGCATCCACTTTGTATTTATCAAGCATGAGATTGATAACTTCTTGAGTGCTGACAAGACTCGTCACCCAAACCGACATCTGAGAACCATGAGGAGGAGTAAAGAAACTAGTTTCTCTGTTATAGTAGTGTCCATTAATCGAGCAGCGGCGTCTTAAACGACTTCTGGATTGACGTTTGGTTCCTGGGTGACGTCGAATAGCAGTCGAGCCTTGTTTTCGTCTCAAAACGACCCCGTCCAACTGCACCAATTCATATATCAATTTGATTAAAAACCAATTTTGCAAGATAAAACTTGATATTCTGTTCTACTCACCTCCAGGCCACTATCTGTCGACATACTCATGTTATCATTATCATCCCTGAACTGCAAGGAACTAACCGAGTCAGTGTCACTGTCATTTGCATGTCGTTGCAAACAATCAGGTCCAGACATCGAACGATTTATACCCTTCTCCAACCAGGGATCATCTCCACTGCCCAACTTGTCATTCTGAGATTTCTTCTCCAAACTGTCATAGCAATCGGATCGACGCAAAGTGCCGTTCCTTGTCGGAGTACTTTGAAAATTCGGCGTATCAGTTCCCGAGGAACTGCTGATGCTGTGCGTTGGCGTGCTGTCGAAACTATCATTTGTCATTTTGCTCGAAGCATTAGGACTTTCCGGTGACGTCGCAACATCCGAGTTACTCTGAACTGGAGACGATTGCTTATCCAAATTCAAATGACAACTCATCGAGGGCAAACTCTCGGGCATCGTTTGATACAATTTGTCATTCTCGTCTACTTTGCGCTCAACCTACGACACCAAAAATCATTCAAAAATCATTTCTATTTCTTCTCAACTTTTATTTCTCTACATTTTGTCTCATTTGTCTATTTTACCCTCAACAACTCATCTATGTCATCCCATTCGTCAGCTTTCTTAACTTCCAGTTTCATTGGCAAAGTTAAACTTTTGAGATGGTCCGGGGATGCGGGCACGGAGTTTGACTCGTTATCAGAAACTTTTTCAACCGGAGTAACGTCTTTTGCAGAACCTGCTTTATCTTCCACTTTGACGTCCTGTTTGACAAAAATTGTTCTTTCATTGACTTTTCATGATTTTGAGAATTACATCACGATTTTATACACACCTCGGATACACTTTTCCGGCAAGAATTTCTGTGACGAGCAGTAACGACAGTTCTTTGGTCGTCATCTTCTTTCAAATGAATGACACCACGAACTCCCCAATAAATTCGTAATGCACCTTCTAAAATCAGCCGACCATTGACCTAAACAGAATTATATATCAGATTTGGTTCTACGAGGAATTACTTTGATTTCTCTAGTGAAAACGAAAATATAATGAAATTATATTGGCCGTGTATCAGCCATATAATGGGAATATAATGTTACGAAAACCATATTTGAATCATATATGATCATTATAATGGCAATATATTGTCAATATTATGACAATATAATGGCCGTACAGAAAATGTCAATATAATGAAAAATTTTTAATTTTCCGTTTAGCTATACGGATAAATCACCATATATGGCAATATAAGCCATATATATTGGCCATACACGTTTTCTATATGCTCATTATATCGATTATGCATGGCCATTATATTTCCATTGTATCAATCATATATTTGATCTTGATATATATTTTCTTTTTTACTAGGGTTGAAGAAAATGCTAAGAACAACACCCAAGTTACCTCTCGACTTCTAATCCCACCACTTTTACCCTCATAATAATTGTTGAACACTTTCAACTTCGATTCTAAATGTGACCTGTAATTTTATTATGATTAAACATAATTAAATATGACTTATACATTTATAGACATTTTTCAATAATACCTTGGTAAAGTGGGACGAGATTCTTTTTTGCCAAAACTTGTATGAGATTCTACCCGGGTTCCATGTCCAAATAATTGTGGTCCAAAAAGTGCACCATAGCAGGGCACATGACAGTATGGTACACCTTTGTGCTAAAAAAATTGATAAAAAAATGTGCATGTTTATTTTATCGATTAATTTGAAAATTAATATTCAGTCTTACCTCTGCATGTTGTCCTGGGTTCAACCTTTTTCCACACTCTTCACATCTCAAACATTCTGGATGCCAATCGTAACCCAACGATTGTTTTCTTTCAGCTGAAAAAAAAGTTAGAAATTGAATAATATATTGATGACTGATAATAATGATCTGATAAAAACTTTGCGACAGAGCAAATGACGTTATAAAGCGAATGTTATAAAAGCCAATGTTTTTAATATATTTTGAAAATAATTTAAAATGATTCGTTGTTTTAAACATCTCAATTGACAAGGCCAAAAGCATCTGCTGATGCAGACAATAAACAATCAAAAAATGGTATGTTGTGTGCATGCGTTTGCATATATCTATATATACATACCAAAATATACGGGCTTTCCACATTTATGACACTTCCACATAACGAATATTTGCTGTTCAATCACAACCTGATAATCTTACAATTTTCTATCGACCTTGAACATTTTATTACCAATTGATTTATTTCATCTGTACAAAAATTAATATACAAATTTCGTTAAATTAATTATCCCAAACTTGTGTGAGACCGTTTTGCTACACCTCATACTGTTTGACAGAAGTCACATGACACAGATGTTCATCTGCGGGTAAAAATTTTAAGCTGCCTACCACCAGAAGGCAGCACTTTCTAATTCGACACTGCTGAAACACTGGAATACTTTGTATCTTATAGTTTATTTGACCGATGGTATTATCCAAAGGGGGGAAAAGAATTCAAAAATTCGGATCATGGCCCTAATTAATCTTTAGATCTAACGGGTTACAAATGATTATAATTTCTTCTATCGTTTTCATTTAAAATTCAGTTCAAATAATCTTGATAATATTTTTGAATTATTTATTTGTTCAAATACATATATATTTTATAATGATGTATAAAAAGGTGGTCCAAAATTTTTATTTGTTGGTTGGATCCAAAATGCAAATAATTATTTCATTCAAAGTTTAGTTCAAATAATTTTGATATTGTTTTAAAATTATTTATTTGGTCAAGTACATTTATATTTTATAATGACGAATGTAAAAAAAAGTGTTCCAAAATACATTTTGGGGCATTCGCAGATGGAAAAATATTTTCAAGTCAGCGTAATTCTTTATGCACGTGTATTAGATCCTAAGCAGGGTCTAGGGTAGATTTAAAATACCACACGAAAATCAATATATGTAAATGCTTAACAATTTCAAGTAGCCTGCAGCACACGCACCATACGTAAAAATGCATCATAAAACAATGATGTTTCACCAAAAGTGAAACAATACCCAAATTAAATTGTATATAAAATGAAATATAAAACAATGTGTTTCATTATTTTATTATATTATTAATCATTTCATAATTAATGACAAATTGTTTTTCGTTTTCAGGTACCAGGTAAGAACTCGACTTCTTATCTTCAACTCATCCTCTGGCCCTCTAAGACTACTGTTTTGTTAAAAAAGTTTCCATCAAAATGCGGCCTTTTTTTAATCGGTGACTTTGAGAAAGTGAATGTTTGTTTTGATTTTGATGAAAAGTAAAGTTAAAGTAAATCGGAGCACCTAACAAATTGTGAGGGCAAAAATGAAATAAGGATTGAAAATTGGCATGGTGCTGGCGTGTCTAACTGTACATAACGCAGCGTGAGAGACGGTGTTTCGTGTGTATGGGTGTGTACGTGTGGCGTCGTGGCCGTTGGTGTTGGAAAGTCAGTGGCTGCGCTGTGCGCTGGCTGGCATTGGTGGCAGTGGTTGTTGTGATAGAGTCGCGTTCGCCGTGTCGTCGATGGGCGAGACAACCGGATGATCAGGACACCGCATAGGTAAGCCCAAAACGGAAAAATTGTCTCTGAGGGTTCCGAGCATTTCGCGGCGTTCGGTCGCTCGAGGCGGCCGATCGATGTGCGTCCACGGGTGTGCCCAAGCGTACTCGCGATCCCGAAAACAACATAGTTGCCGCCCAAACGTGACATCACACAGGTTGCTCGCTCGACTCGCTTTTCCCATTGAGCGGCTGCTCGATGAGATCATCCACAGTCGCTAGAACGTTTGACCAAAACCAACGGTACATACACCGCGAGGCCCTTTCACAACTTTTCATATCACGCAGGGCCTCTTTTTCGCAATGTTTTCTTCCTCGGGATCGATTTCGGTGCAACTGCGTTAAGCGTTACTCGCAAATGTGAAAGTTCAGTTTTGACGCAGCCTGCCACATTATTTTTGTCCACCGTTTTTTTATTTAATTTTTTTTTTTCATTGTTATTTTCTATCAACCTTCGTTCAGTGCTCCGGTGCATTTTTAGTTCCAACGAGTGCTGGGATTTGAAAAGATTATGAAACGGGCTTGAAAGCAGGTGCTCTCAAATTCAAAAGCACTTTTAATGTATTTGTATCGGAAGAATTCGAGGTATGCATTTATTTTGATGTCACTTTCTTTGAATTTTTTTTGTTAAATTCCAACTTGAAATTCACACCAGTGAACAGAATTAAATTGAAGCTTCGAAAATGTATACTATTTTTGTTATGAATGAATTGAATGAGTTGGCTCATTGATTGACAAATGAAAAAAAGTAAAATGACAATGTGAAGTTGATAAAAATTATACCTGCTATGCACCAGTGTATATCTCTTATGTACAACGATAAACTACATTGTAGTATAAATTTACGCCGAGAAAATAGTTGTTCACTCTTGGCAAGTAAATAGATCGTGTATAGAAGCAGTTCCTGCTGAATGAGCAGGCTTTATAGCATCGATAAATAAAGATAATTGTTGGCAATCGTCTTTATATTTTATCCAAGATCGCCAATAGGATTTTTCTTGACTCAGGTCAGAGACCCAAACGAACAACATTTAATTTAAAAATGTCGTAACCAGGGTGGATAAAATAAATTGTTCGTTGATTGTTTTTTCGTTCATTAATTTGAAATCCTTTGGGGTTAATGAACAATATTCGTTGTCTATCAGAGGCAAATGAATGGGCGTGTTTACATTTGATCCATTACATAATTGTCTTGATATAATTACTCCCATTAGGAAAATGATCTGACTATTTGAAACCTTGACATACTTTTTGTTTACAGATAAACACAAAATACGTCAAAAATGGCAAGATGCACGATTCTCGTGGTTGCTACTCTGATTCTTCACACGTCGGCAACGAGTAAGTGTCAAAACGTGTCTCAATTTGAGACTCATCTTCTTCCTCAACGTTTGACCTGTATTCATAACTGTGTATAATAATAAAAGCAAGATTTTTGAAAACAGCGAATTATCAAGATCCGTGCATGACTCATCTGCTGATACACAACTTGTGAAATGCAAATCATAGTATTTTTGTGCGAATTGTCAACGATGAAGTAATATGCATCAATATCAGACAGTTCAGTTGTTATATTATTATCTTTTAGCTTTTAATGATGAAGGTATCAAACATCCATTTTTAATCCGTTCTTTAGTCTCTTTGTTTTTCATTACTTCAATTCTGAATTGTATATTCAATTATTTCAATAATAATTACGCGTCATAAAATACTAACGAAATGAAGAACAAATTTATTTTGAATAAATTTAATTATCCGCGTGAAAAGGCATGATTCCTCTTTCTTTTGCAGTTATTGATCTTTGTCAATTTCTACAAAGTGAGCAGTTCTAAAGAAAAAAAATAATAAAGAGAGCACTCTACATTTCTAAACATAAAGAATAAAAGAATATAGATACTCTCGATTTTATAACTGACTAGAAAATTTTTTTCACACTAGATGCTCTCTCCTATTATTGATTTATTTAACAATGATGCTTCGGTCATTTTGCACAACATGCAACAATCAATAAGACAATTAAAAAAACTAGGCTTCATCTTGGGTCGGTTCAAATTGTTTGAATTGCAAAATTAAAAGAAAGGGGAAACACGCGATCGAGTTGATTTGAATATATTAAACGTAGGTTGATTGAAATGAGATTGATCATTATTTAATCTTGTTACAATTTTTCTAGTTCCATCTCCACCACGAATCACAAAACAGCCCCCGACAGATGAACAGCTTTTTCAAGTGGCTCAATCTTATATGAATGAAAATGACAAGCCATTTTTCATTGAATGTGAAGCTGAAGGCGAGCCCGCTCCCACGTATGTATTTAGAAATGTAACAAAATATATCACAATTAAACTTCCAAAATTTTACTGTCATTTAAACTGTTGGTATTGATCACGCAAGCCAGTAAGCCTTGAATTCATATTTAAAAACTAAAATAAAAACGAGTCTGTTGAGTATTTGTAAAAACAATTATTAGAATTAAACTCCCGAAATGTCATTTAAACTATTAGTATTGATCACACAAGCCAGCGAGTTGAAATTTTTATTTAAACTAAAGTAAAATTGAGTCTGCTGAGAATTTGAGGGATGTGACGAAATGAATAATTTTCACCCGATTGAATGCAAAGTCTTCAGTAACGTGGAGAAGCCCGCGTAACTGGTCTTAATTACTTGTATGACCTCATAATCTCAGGAAGTCTACTGTCACCACTACAGATAAAGTAGCTTCACTTGTAGATGAAGCGTACCGGAGTTACGTCGAAACGAGAGGTCATTATACCTCATGATTTTATCAATAACGCAAAACTGGAATTTAAATTCATACATTTAATTAAAAACATGAGTTTCATTCGTTAAATAGACTTTATTTTCAAGCGCGAGTTTCATTTAAGATATTAGAATGAAAAATTGACCGTTTGCGATAGTTGAAACTTGCTGAACGGCGCGAAGAATGTCCATTCATCTTCAACGGCTGATTGATTCATAAGTTCGCACTCTTCTCTAATCCATAATTGAAATTTTCAGATTACGCGTTCAATAATGATGAATTAAAGATATTTCCATGTCGAGATTGGTACTCACTTGGGTTGCCTGCGAGATTAGAAAGTTTTTTTTTTTTCATACGTTTCGGCAGTACGCTGAATGAATCATTTTGACATTAACGTCGATGGCTTTTAATCTAACCAGTCTGATTTAAAGTGCACTCGAAGCATTTCGGGCAATTATTTCTGAACTGAGTTTGATGAAAGATTCTTTTGTTTAAACAAAAATTATAAACTGGGGCAAGTTTGGCATATTTTAAATTTAGACGTACAGTTAGAGCTTGTTGTTTAAACAAACTGATGAGTCAGTGAAAGCTTTTTATGATCATATAAATGGTTTTGGTATTCCTTTACAGGGAAGAAACCCTCATAAATAATGGAAAAAAAAATTTGTCGAGTGTATAAGGGGTGAGGGTTTTTACCGAGAGTCACTTGATACCCATGTTTTATACGGAAGAATCTTTTGATGATTCACATTTGATATGAGATGATTGTCTGATAAGCATTCAAAAATAAAACGATGAAAAAAAAATTAATTAACAAAACAAATTTAAAATTGATCGATTGTATGTGTAACAGGTACGAATGGATAAAGAACGGGAAGAAATTCGAGTACCCAGCGTACGACGACCGAATTTCACAGCAGCCCGGAAGAGGAACCCTGGTGATATCACGACCCCGAGACGAGGACCTCGGACAGTACCAGTGTTTTGCAAAGAACGAGTGGGGAATAGCAACATCCAACTCGGTGTTTGTGCGAAAGGCCGAGTTGAATTCGTTCAAGGACCAGACACCTTTGCCACTGACTGTACACGAGGGTGAACCTTACAAGTTAACCTGCCAGCCGCCAGATGGTTGGCCGAAGCCGAGCGTCCTCTGGTTGATTCAGGACACGAACCAGAACATCCGTTCAATCAATAACTCGCGCATGACCCTTGACCCCGAGGGAAACCTCTGGTTCAGCAACGTGACCAAGGAAGACGCGTCGGACAATTTTTACTACGTGTGTTCAGCGACCTCGGAGTTCCGCAACGAGTACAAGCTGGGGAATCGCGTGCTGTTGAATGTTATCTCCTCGGGGAGCTCGACGAGCCAGAACAAACACCCTCCGGTGAAACAATACACCACCCGCAAAAACGAAGTGGCTTTGCGCGGCAAAAAGATCGAACTCTTTTGTATCTACGGGGGCACCCCACTGCCTGAAATTGTATGGTATAAAAACGGTAGACGCTTGCAGACGAGTGACGGCATTACGCAAAACAATTACGGCAAGTCGCTTGTGATAAAGCACGTGTCATTCGAAGACGAAGGCACGTACACTTGCGAGGCTTCGAACGGCGTCGGTTCAGCCAAGTCGTACTCAATCGACCTCAGGGTCATGGCGGTGCCCTATTTCACCGTCGAGCCCGAGTTTCAGAACGCCGCCGAGGACGAGACAATTGAGATACACTGCAAGGCCAGTGGTGTACCTGAGCCGAGGATTCACTGGATCCATAACGGCAAACCCATCTCCGAGGCGCCGCCCAGTCCCAGAAGAAAAGTCTATCCGAACAAGATTCGCATTGAGAAACTTCTTAAAAATGATACTGGAAATTATGGCTGCAACGCAACCAACTCTCTTGGCTACGTATACAAGGACGTTTACGTAAATGTGCTTGCCTTGCAGCCTGAGATCACCCAGCCTCCTACCGACGAAGCTACGGTAGACGGAAGACAGATGACCTTGACATGTCGCGTTTTTGGAGCACCCCATCCTGAGGTCAAGTGGACGAGGAACGAGTTGGAATTAACTGGAGGAAGATACACTACGCAATCAAACGGAGATTTGGTTATTGATAATGTTCAGTTTTCGGATGCCGGGAAGTATACTTGTCATGCGAAAAACAAATTTGGGGAAGTGGAGGCCTCGGGTTCGCTTGATGTTAAAGTCCATACTAAGATCACTGATGAACCACAAAATTATGAAGTTGCTGCCAGGTCTACTGCCACGTTCAGGTTTGTTCTCTTTTTATTTTAATCTTAATTAATCAAATTAGCCAATAAAAATAAGATGTTTAGAATTTCTAACGATCTTAAATTTTATTGCACATGATTGAAATGTTAAATATAACGTAATTTAATTTGATACAGTTTGAAGATGTTCTTCTGGAAATAACCTTCGAAGCATATTGTCTCTATTATGTTATATATAATCTCTATCATATAATTTCCGTTTTAATATTGAATCTAAATCCAATTATGTTGATTCAATGTTTTGTCTTGATTGAATTGATTATCTATAATATTTACTCCTACTACAATTTATTTACTACTTTCTGATAAGCGTTAACATAAGATCATTCCACTTGTGATCAGTTGGCTTTTTGATAAGAGAAACTTACTGTTTGGTTTGTTATCAAATATTGTCACTGGGCTTAAGTGTTGTCACCTCTTGACTAACAGATTACCGTTGGTTAATGACAATTTATTTACTTTCACAATAAAAATCAAAAGTCTAAATCCATTTAATTTCGCTATGTGTTATTTAAAAAAACTGTTACAAATCGTGATTGGTAAACTAGATTTATTCAAATCAGATGATTTCTCAAGGAAAACAACATTCTGATATTTTCATAAGTTTTCTTGTATAAATGATAATTACAGACTGCAACTGTTCAAAAATAAATTACCTATGAATAGAAAAAAAAAAAAACTGAATATAATTATTGTTTTTAGATGCAATGCTGTAACGGACGAAACATTGGAATTGACGATCGACTGGCTGCGAAACGGCGATCCAATTGACATAGACGTGGACCCTCGATTCATCCAGACGTCAGATTACTCGCTCATTATCTCAAAGACAACTGAGCTCGACTCAGGCACTTACACATGCGTAGCACGCACGGAGTTGGACGAGGCCCGAGCGCAAGCGACGTTAATCGTACAAGATGTACCAAATGCGCCTAAATTGGCCGGAGTTGATTGCAATGCCAGGAATGCGACGGTTCGTTGGAAGTCCATGGGTGACAATCGGGCAGCCATCCTTCGATTCGACATCCAATATAACACCTCGTTTACACCTGACACATGGGAAATCATGGCCGATCATATTCCAGCTTCCGATCAATCGTACACTGTCGATATGTCGCCCTGGGCCAATTATACCTTCCGAGTGAAAGCTTGGAACAAAATTGGTAACTTTGATGATATTTAGTTGAGTTTGTATTTCCTAGGCATGCAAAATTGTAACGATTAATATTGTTTGAAGGTCCATCACTGCCATCGGAGCATAGTTCTGTATGCAAAACACAGCCTGACGTTCCGTTCAAGAATCCTGATAACGTCATAGGCAAAGGAACTGAACCGCAAAATCTCGTTATAATGTGGACTGTGATGCCTCAGATAGATCACAATGCACCTAGATTCAAATACAGAGTTTATTATAAGCGAGATCTTCCCGGAGAGAAATGGACCATCGAAGATGTTAATGATTGGAGAGTTAACAAACTGCAGGTGGATAATCAACCTACTTATCAGAGGTACAGGATCAAGGTTGGCGCGTTCAATGAACGGGGAGAGAGCAAACAACCGCCGGAAGAAGTCATCGGATATTCTGGCGAAGATGGTACGATTGTTTTTAATTATTCGGTTTTTAATTATATTATTCATCACTGAGAGTACTTGATTGTTTCATGGATCAATTTGCTTTCAGTTCCTCAACAAGCGCCTGGCAATTTTACGCTTGTTGAGATCAAATCGGGAACGACAGCGCTGTTTTCCTGGAAACCTGTTCCTATTGAATCGGTCAGGGGAGAATTGCGCGGTTACAAAATTCAAACATGGAACAAAGAGGGCGAGGACAATATCAGAGAAATTATTATCAAGGGTGGCAATGTGACAGTCGCTCAAGTTACCAAGCTCATACCTTATAGTAAAAATTATGCCAGAATTTTTGTTTACAACGGACAGTTAGTAGCTATGAATAATCATTTATTTATTATTTAAAAAAAATATAATGTTGTATGTATATATATTTATGTA
The DNA here is from genome assembly GCA_025266255.1 of Trissolcus basalis. Classification (NCBI taxonomy): domain Eukaryota; kingdom Metazoa; phylum Arthropoda; class Insecta; order Hymenoptera; family Scelionidae; genus Trissolcus; species Trissolcus basalis. Next base: position 65,108 of record JAAMPD010000156.1, read on the forward strand.
TATATCGTCTCCCCAGAAGAAAAACGGCCTATTTCAAAATTGGCTCATGTATTTTAAATGGGGCGATATATATATTTATATATAAATATATAATGTTGAAATTCAAAGCAAAGTTTAATGTGAAAATTTAAAGACAAATATAAATATGTATTATATTCATTTAGATATAATGGGCCAGCGTCAGAGACTTTGAGTTTTGATATGCCAGAAGGCAATCCAGGAACGGTTCTTAGTTTAGAAGCGTATCCACAAGGATCGAGTGCAATACACCTGGTGTGGGAGAAGCCAGTCGAACCAAACGGTGTTCTCTTAGGATACAAAATTTATTATCAAGTTGTAAATGGATCCAAGACAGATCCGGAAGTAGAAAGAGTGCCACACATCTCGGACCCCGATGCAAAAAGTGCCAAACTGGCTGGACTTGCCCCTGAAACTAAATACCGAATACATATTCGCGCGTACAATAAAGCCGGAGAGGGAAACAAGTAAGAAAGCAAGATATTTATAACCGTTGTTTCGTTCGACAAAGTTATTCGTGTGAAAATACAGCCGATACTGATGAAAAGTTTGGTAACATCGAGTGGCGTGAATAAATTTATAAAATGTTAACGATCGCGCCTTCTATTTATAGTTACTTCGTTGAGCAGCGTACACGTGCTTCCCAGCGTCCAGACAAGCCACACTTTACTTGGGAAACCTTTTCTAAAGAAAACGGTTATTCGAATGTGCGAATCCATTGGCATCCAAATCACAACGGCAATCCAGGAAATCATTTCTTTGTAAAATACAAACTCAAAGGAGAAACCATTAGCCGACAAACCACGGAAGAATATTTAACAAACCAGATTGAAGTAAGTGCTAAAGTAGAATAATGTAAATTTATTTTTGGAAAATGATTCTAAAATCTCATTAGATCACGCTAAAATGTATGAGATTCTAAATATAAAACCAACACTTAACGCACAAATTACTAAATCATCGTTGAAATTTTATTAAATTGCTTTTAATTGTTCTATTATTTCGTATTATCATATACTTTACTTCAATATTATTATTTCAGATTCGAGGTCTTGAGAGTGGACAAACGTACGAGATGTCGGTCGTAGCTGTTGACGGAGATTACATGACTGAAAGTGCCACGCAGGAAGTTGAAACTAGCAGCGAAGGGCCAATTATTCAACCGAAGGAAAATGTTGCGACAGCTGGCTGGTTTATAGGTCAGTTGTTATAATTAATTTTGCAAATTTTTATTCAATAATTTGGATATTGACAGTTGAATCTGACTACAAGCAATGGTATTTATATTTGAATGTTTTTTTTTCCAGGCATGATGTTAGCTATCGCGTTCCTATTATTTGTTTTGATAATTGTGTGCGTTATTAAACGCAACCGAGGCGGAAAATATGCTGTGCATGAACGAGAATTGGCTGCCGGCCGCGGCGACTATCCTGATGAAGGTGGGTTCCACGAATATTCGCAACCTTTGGATAGCAAATCCGCAGGAGGGCGCGCTTCTCTCGCGTCCTCGTCGCATCACGACGGCAAGCACGCAGAATCTGATACCGACTCGATGGCGGAGTATGGCGAAGGCGACACTGGTACGTCATTCCTTTTCCTTTTATTTGATCATTGTGAAAACATAGCTGTTAAATTTAGAATCGTGTTCCAGAATTTTTAGTCGTATGTCTGTCAAGGTTGAAACGTCTTTTTTTTTTCTTTCTATAAATGACGACTCTGACAAAATCGCTATTTATAATCCGAACTTTTTTGAATCATATTTTTATTGTTTCATTATCATGCCTTGATAATTTTTTGTTGCAAAAATAATTGTTTCCTTTTAATTGTCAAGTGTGTGGCATGTGAGTATATTGTCAAACAATTCATAATAGTAGTCCATAGATGTTTAATTGTGAAACTATGATTTCAACTTGGAGCATCATTTTGAGTTTTAATTTATTTATCACGTATTAAATTTTTGGTTGTGCTTTTTAAATTTTGTTTTGTTATCTTCATTGTACGCAGGAGGTATGACTGAAGACGGGTCATTTATCGGTCAGTACGGCCGTCAGAAGAGGTCTGAACCCAACTCGCAAGGCTTTGCGACTTTAGTTTAAGGTATGGCACATATTCCCAATCATCTCATCTCTCATCTTTTTTGATTATTTTACTGTGTTGTGATTGCTGGTTGTGTAGCAAAACGTCATCCGCTAGATTGTACGAATGTTAGTTATAAATTGTACATAAAGAAGTATACTAATCGAAAATGTAGATAATAAATGTGGCGAGGATTAATGTGATAATAAATAATTTGTAGGCCGGTTTACGGAAGACGGATCATTCATAGGTCAGTATGGACCGAAAGGTAGACCAGATGAGACACCGAGCATTCCTACTGGTACCATGGCGACTTACGTGTAACCTTCGTAAAAAATGATTGTCTGAGAACCGATCGTGTTAACTATTTATCAGCAGTAAAGATGCAACTTTGCCTGCCACAAGAGCCGCTACGCACTTTGCGCTGGGCGCAACGTCCACATCAACTGCCAATTATAGAAATTCGTTTTGAGTAATCTATGTTGATACAAGAACAACTCCTTCGATTCAAATTTAAGAACTGATTTGACATTTCAGCGATAGAACTGATGCACATAGCTGACAAAAGTTCAAATATTTTATATCTATACAAAATGTATCTGATGAAATATCCGATGGTAGCTGATTTTTTAGAAGTTGAGATACCTCACGAGGCAGCTTTTGATATCCCTTATTATTGATCGAGTCAGACGTGGGGAGGGATTGGAAATAAATAATTATCGACGTGTAGGATCTCAGAACGAAAGCATTAAAAAGAACCATGTTTGGTTGAAACACGACGCATGCTTATTACAGGGTACACGAGTTACGTTTGTTATGTGTTGTTTCAAATAATTTTATCACTTGATCGGCGTTACTAAACCAATCTCGCAACTTCTAACTAATGGATAATTATTATCTTGGTGTATTATATTGTGTGCAGCATTTTAGCAAGGCACTTTGCTTGTTACACTTTCATCATTTAATAACTGTCAATTTCACGATAAAGATACAAATGAAACAAAATGTGAAATTAGGAATAAGTCGTAGGGCAATCCAATCGACGATTGGCCCAAACTTTATGAACAAAAAGCAACGACGCATTTAAGTATTCTTCTGACGGTGCTCGTAACCGCCATTTGTCTCGATTCTGCAGCAATGCGGAGCAAAACCAACTTTTTATTATGTTATAAACAATTGTGCTCTTATGCACTTCAATTACAAAGATACGAACGATATATTATATACATAAATATATATGTTATATATATACACCCAAAAGATATATTATGAAAAGATTATAAATGCACTATAGATATTAGTGGAATAAGTACATAAGGCCTCTAATCGTTGCTTTTTGTACTTGATCAACGCTTTATGCTTTAAAAGGAGCTTTTTTTATCTTTACTTTTTTACTCCTTTCATCACTCCCGACCGCCTTTTCCTTTTATTATTTGTAATCGTTTTTCTACCTTTTTACCTTAATATTGAATGCATTTCTTTAAACTTCCTTAAATTAATTTAACGATTTACGTAAGAATCATTTTGTATGATGCTTTTTTTCATCGCTATACTTTGTGTTTTGTAGTGTAACAGTCATCGATGAATTTTGAGAATTGTTTAAAAAAAAGCTCGAGTAACGTATCAGACTGAGGAGACAAAAAGGATGATAATGTTAAAATGATAAATATTTTAATGAGAACACGAAGTAAAGTTGTGAAAGAAAACTAGCTCTGTAAATTCTTATTTGAGGCGCGCGTATGTGTGCGAACGAGTGTGACTGCTGATTTACAACCAAAACGGCGTTATAAACTAAAGTCTTGGGCGATTTTATTTATAGAATTCGTTGATTTGGATGAAATCAGGGTGATGACGATTACAAAATCTTGAGGTGCGCTGTCTTTTTTTCTAAAGCAGCTTTGATTGGCGATTATAGAGATTTTTTGATGTGTCGAAAATTATTATATAGGGTGGAATCATTGTCACAGTTGTATATAATTTCAAATTATATTTTTCGAAATAGTTTATTTATTATTTACGAAATTGATTTATTTTCATATTTAGATGAGATTTTTATTTCTAGCCTTTACGTAAATATAAAAAATAACAGATTTTTGTTAACCAAATTATTTTTATTCCTGGAAATTGAATCATTACGTATTGATATACAAATACAATTAATTCCACCCTTGAAAGTTGTATAACAATTTGTTCAGAATGAAATATCTTTGATATAATAATCACAGAGTTGAAAAGTCTATGTTAACTTAAAGCAGCTATTAAACAATTGATTTGCGAATGTTTAATGCGAGAGATTTTGTTATGAAAATGCCTAATTGTGTTGGAAAGGCTCATAAGCATGTGAGTGCTTATATGCATATGTTGTCAATGAGAGTTAAAATTCATAAAAAACGTATAAAAATAGAAAAAAAAACAAAAAAAAATGTAACAAAAATAAGAAAAATATAAAGATGCCGTTAATAGCCTAGTCTACGGTGTAAGAAATTTCGGATCTACAAAAAAAGAGGAAATACAAAAAGAGAAAGAGAAAATAAAAGAATGAAAGTTATAAAGAGAAAAATGATAGAGCATTGTTTCGGCGTGCGAATCTCAATAGAATTCTGATTACTTAGTTTTTAAGTCAAGCTATATTGTTGTAATATACAACTGTGTTTGACGGGATCAATTTAAAAGGGAAATAATGATCACGCACCCCGTCGAAATATTGTACAGTAAGATTAGCTTTTAATTTAATCAATAGAGCACGACCCTAGTCGACGATCAAAGGATAATATTAACGTTTATTTTTTGTCAACTACTATTTATGTATATTTTTGTTCGAAGAGTTTCTATGGCAGCTTTCATGCAGAGCTCACTGTAACTGATAATTTGTTTTATAATTGATGGAAATATTTATTTGCAATTTTGTTTGAACATTTGAATTGGAACTAGATTATTTGCAAACTATTAAAGCAAACGCAAGTTCAATACTAGTCACACATTTGAGCTGTGGGAATTTGCTTTCCTATTTCACCGATTCAAAGTGAAATAAATAATCCGAGCCACTATTTAATTTCAATCGTGCAGTCTATTTATAGTCGATCGTTGACTTGTACACCGTGCTGAAGTAAAATTAATAATTAAGTTTGTTTAAGTTGGAGGATTTGAATCTCTGATTTTGATTTCACTAAACTAAATTTTGTACAAAACTGCAGCAATTGTTTCTTTTCCCTTAATGCATCAATCTTAATTTCACTGTTAGTTAGATTATAGTTTTGTTGGCGTGGAAAATTGATCTTAACATGTGTCAATCTTACAGATATACAATGAACAACCACAGAAACGAAATAGTGAGTGTGCACTTTCTTATAGCCGTCGTCTAAAATATTTTTATATCTCGCTCCTGAAATGTCTCGTTATGATATAAGTGAACAAGATCAAATGTGTACCTTTCTTCGACTTGAAATGCGTCGGGATGGGTCTCCAAGCTGACCTTCCTTCGCGTGAACTTCCAGTATTCTTTATTTAGACCGTGCGGATGTGCACTTGAAGAATAAATAATCATGGCTTATTTGCAAAAACAAAAAGAGAAACCTTTTGAAGAATGAACAACATAAAGATAGTGAAGCTTGTTTTATTATAGCCGTTGCCATTCTCAGTTTGATCTTATAGTATTTTATAAACTTGATTGAATGTACTACAAATTAACACAATAGATCATCAACGAATCTCATGAAAATCATTTGTGTGATTAATTAGTGATTAATGTCGATAACAATGAAACTCATTTTGATTGGTGTAAACTGTATTGAAGAATAGAAGTAAATACAGCAGGACCGTTTTGGGGTATACAAAATTGAACCAAGAGTCGTTTAGCGTGAGTGTAAAATAATAGCACAAAAGGAATTCGGTCACAAAATGTATTGTTTATGATTTATGTGAAGACGCGACGATGTGAATAGCTTTCATTGTGCGACATTGATAAAGCTTATAAGTGCGTAATAAGTGATTCATTAATAGGCCATTCTTCTTCATTAGGTGATAAGAGATCAGTATGTACGACACCGATACGTACGCATAACATTTATATTTGTACGTTTCTTTTTTATGAAAAAGAAAGAGGACAAAGTAACCGAGGGCAAATTTTTGTACTGTGCGAACGAACAATTTCATGTACCTAGTGTTTTCATCGATGAACCAATTAGAGCAGCTAATACAATTTCAAACAAATCATTGTACTTTATTGCGTAATATCACAACAAGCAATATATATTTTACATTTAAGTTGATTCATAAAAAAAAAGTTCGAGTCTTTTTTCTCATCAACCTCAACTTTTCCAACTCGAGTTCACACATTTTGTCACAGGATTTAGCAATCAAAACTCTATTAGATGTTTCATGAAGTGATTTGTAAAGAAGGGGCTAAGTAAAAACAAGATGATTTGTCCGATGAATTGCGTGCAAGATGTATACATTTTTTTGATGCCGCATTCTTAATGCTATTATCGTTAATACAAATAATACAACTATTTTAACTTGTTCAATGAGAAAAGTACAATTTCGTTTTTTTAGCATCCAGTTCAGCAGTTTTTTGAACTTGATTCAAAACGCTATTGAGAGTGGCTTTTTTGTCGCTTGATAATTTATATAGAGCTTCTTGAATCGATTCGGTAGATGGTGATTTCAGTACGCTAATATGTCCTAAGTCAGCAAATATTTTGATGAATGCCGTGCTACAACCCTTGTCGTAAGTACCGAATTCGCCGCTTTTCCAGTCCCAGGGAAACAGATAATGATAGTTTGGCCAATAAGATTTGTTTAGTATGAAAATGGTATTGTCGTCGACAGGATATCTGAAAAATATATCTTATTTATTTTGCTGTTTTCAAATGTTTATTCTTATCTTTGAGAAATATTGATAGATTAACTTGTTCAATTTTGTTATCATTTTACATAGTGTGTAAGCCATCATTGTCAATCATCACGGTACCGTGACTCTTGGGCATTTTAAAAAATAATTTAAATAAAAGATCAAAGGTATCTAAGAACGTGATTAACTTTTCGCCAGGTTTGAGTCCCCAGATAAGCATGCCACTGTTGACGAGCCAGGAAATGTTAAGCGCTATGGCAAGTCGCATAAATCCTAAAACCATCAAGGAGTTTGTGATCGTCTCGTCCCAGTACTCTGCCGGTGTGTTGATAGGTAGCAACAGTCCAATTATGATGAACAGCGGCCAGTATAATCTAAAATTTTGAATACAATTTATTTGGTCATTATATCTGGTATAATTGAGATAATGACGGAACTGATACCTTACCTTTTTTGGATCCACACAAATCCATCCAAGTCCATATCCCTCATATCAATTTCACTTTTATACTTTTCTACAATCTCGTCATTATACATACAGTTGCTTATCAAATGACTGTACAAAAATCCTTTGTTATGGTCATACAAATCTTTTTCCGTTCCGTAAAACTTGTGATGCATTCTGTGTTTTAATACCCAATCATATACTGGTCCCTAAAAATTCATTTATTCAAAATAAGATGATGAATTTATTGATAATGAATTTGATTGAAAATTGATTACTAGCCAATCAAATTTGTTTGAAAAAAATGATGAAAAAATAGTTTTTGAATTCAATACATACTACACCGACGAGTGTATGTGCAACAATCAAGAACAATCTGATGGGCCAAGATGCTTCAAAAGTTTGATGACACCACAGCCTGTGCGCACCCACAGTTACTCCAAGACCAGCCATTGCAATTATAAATATAGCTAAAAATTGCATTTTTAATTATTAACAACTGTGTTCAATTGAATAACATTTTATTACCAAATAAAAGAAACAGAAAAGCAGAAACAAATTTTGAACAATCTATGCATGTGTAAAAATGCAAAGACTATTATTTTGTAAAGATGTGTAAAGACGTAAATTTTTTACGTCTTGTTTGAAATGTGTTTGACGTTAGTCAGCGCTTAAAATAATTTTGTGTTAAATTGTTAATTAAATTTGATAGTTACCGAAAAATACAGTCAGCCACTTGGCCTCAAAAAATACCACATACAGGCCCCATAATCCTAATACGTGTAAATGGATATACCACAGTATTTTTGGCCAGTGAATATCTCTTTTTGCACTCTTACTTTCCTCCATTATCGTTTGCAAAAAAGTTACTTTCAACTAGCAACACAAACACTCTTATGGCTTTGCTAAACAATTGATCTCATTTTTTCATTTGCAATAATAATAGAACACTACTTGTGTAAAAAAATTAATCAATTTGTCCAATATAGATTTTTTAACGTTCTGACGGACGGCTTAGAAGAAACTGCAGTTTAACATGTTCAAAGTTGGACGATTTGTTTAACCCTGTGACCCGTTTTGGAATATCATTAACAGCATTACCTTTTCACATAGTCACTTCCTTTGTGTACATAATTTTTTTTTATCATTAAAATAAAACAATTCCAAATCTACTTTTTCAGACGTAATCAAATTTTTAAGTGAAAATTAATAAGAATAAAATTCATGCTCATGTTAGTATTAATTATTTTAAATTCTACGTAATTTTATTTATGATTCAGTAATCAATGAATTTAATTAAACTAGTAAAATGAACAGGAATTTTTTTTTTTTTTATAAATTGAAATTTTTTGCCCAGTATGAGGATATCAGAATGTTTACGCCAAAAACTTCAATGACTATAATGCAGTACTTTTGACTGCGTTGGTGGTGTAATGGTCAGCATAGTTGCCTTCCAAGCAGTTGATCCGGGTTCGATTCCCGGCCAACGCACATTTTTTTGCAATTCTCTGGCAAAATTGATTTGTTAAATTATTTGATTAGTGAGATTTTTTATGTGTGATGATATTTAATAAATATTGGTTGGGAGAATTTATTACATAATGAAGCATAATTTTTTGTAAACGAATAATTATTTCTACTAATAATTTCCATCTCAAAAACTCGAAATCATTATTTGTTAATGTTTTATTATGAAAATTTCGTTTTGTCGTCTAGGAATGTGCAAAATAATTGAGAAAATCGCGTTTTTCTTATTAAATCAATTTAAAATCACATTAGGTTTTTAGCAAATAGGTTTTTAGTAAAATCAATAGAAGGAAGATGTTCTATTATATGTATATTTCTTTACGAAATTATAGTTCATCACTTTTTATATAAAAATAATAACAGCAGTAAAATTACAACATCGGATGAACGTGATGTTGAATATGGCTTAATAAATACAATTTGAAACAGGAAATTGAATAACTAATCAATTCATTGATAATAATCTTTGACAAGAATGACTTTTCTAAACGGTATCAAACAATGAATCCAACCATTCCGTATCGAAATTTTGGTCATTACAATAATTATCCTTTGCGGACATTTCGTTTAACAAACTTTCGAGATCCAGTTCCGATGAGTCGTTAGTGGTTTTGATATTACATTTTTGTTCGTTACAGCTCGCTTCTTCAACGTCGTCTGGTAAAATTACATCCACATTTTTTGGCGACGTCGTTTCATTGTCAGTCTTTTTAGTAACAACTTTGTCGAAACTGAACTTTTCATATTTCTTACTGTCGCCGTTGTTCAAAAATTTCTTAAAATTAATCCTCGTATTTGCCACATTTGTACATTTCTGCTCCAGCGTTTCTTTTGCCAAGCCCTTTTTATTTGCACCATTTTGTGACATTTTAAAATTTTGTAATGATTTTCCCACCTGTTTTGAACGTTCATTTTTGGTTTCTTCACTTCTCTTATTTGACTGACTAATTTGATCAATCCCCTGCCATGCGGTCTTGTCAAAATTGACAACATTTGTGACAGTCGGGACTCCTTTGGCATTCAAACTTGTTTCTCCATTCTTGACGTCGCACTGAATAAGATCAGACTTTACAGAATTAACTAATTTTGTGTACTTATCACTATTAATCTGACTGTTAAAATCAGATAAAATTATGTCATTCAAATGTGCATAATTGTGATCAGAAAAAACAGTTGGATTTGAAGAATCATTTGTAGTACTTTCGTCGCTTGTTGGGACATCTTTGCAAACATCAGTTCCTGGTGTGTCAGGCGGAGTGTACAAAATTAAATCTTGAAGAGCTTCTTTTGGTTTATTTGGTCGGGATTTATATGTCGTCCAATTGTATGACCAGTTTTTTCCGACCTCTCTTGAAATATATTCAACTTCCTCTGAAGAAAAGGGCCAGATACACTGCAAGTAATACAAAAATTATATTAATTTATATACATTTATATTTACACATATCATCTATATCAATCATGTTAAAAGTCAAAAAAAAAAAAAAAAATTAATTTGTGCATGTACTTAAAGCATTTAAAAATTTTTAAACGAATGAGGGAAGCAATGTTTATAGTTTCATAACCTCCTTCATGTTGTGCTAGTACTTACATCCGTTGTCTCACAAAGCCAGACTGCTTCTTTCAAGTTTATCTGATAAGATTTGACTTTGCTTCTGGTGCCATTTTTTAAACACATCGGACACATTTGGTACATTATTATTATTTTGAAAAATTTATTTACACTTTAATTTTCCACGTTTTGCACTGTAGTGTTCATAAAGGCAAGACAGGGCTGGCAACCTAAAAAGTGAGACTGAAGGAGCGACTAACTGCAGTCAGACTTCTTTATCTATCGTGCAGATTAGACGAGCGTAATAAAATAATTATTTTCAGTGTTGTGCAATGACTCGAATCAGATACAATTTAGCGTGTACAAGCTTGAACCAAAAGCGAACATAAAAATACATGGCCACAAATTATTGTTTGAATTTATGCAAATTTCAAGTAAGTTGGGGTAACAATTAAATATATATAGGTAATATTTATAATAGTTAGGAATGATTTTTTATCTATGAGAGGTAAAAAATTTAAAAGATGAAATTTTTTATTCACTTGATTATCGTTTGGATATTGAAAAAGAAACGTATGTTTTGAATTGATGCATTATTAAAGTATCGGTTTTGACTTTCTATTATACCAAAAATCTGGTACGTAATTAGAGTAGAGCGCGCATCATTGTCCTTGAAGTTGTTGGATGTTGAATGAAAAGTTGGCAATTGGCGTTCAATGGCAGCCTTTGTCAGATTGAAAAAAAAATTGGCGTACAATCGGATCTTTTGTTGAGTACAGTAGTTTGGTCGAGAGTCCGGTATTCTAAGACACGAATAGCCCGAAGGTCTGTTCTTTACATGGCGCATTAAGATGCCAATATTTTGAAATCGCGCGGTTTTTCGGTCGCAATTACTGGGCATTGATGAAGCTCTTGCATCTTCTCATGTTGTATGGCTGCGAGTGAGAAGAAGAACTTGGACAGCTTCTATCAGTCAAATTACAACCTGACAAACTGACATGAAAATTGCCCGCGACTTATCTATATACGGTGCGTCTGAAAAACGAGTAAACAAAGACGGAAATAAAAAGGAGCAACAAAATTAAAAGAAGAAGAAAAAACGAACATGAAAAAAGCCAGCAGCATTTATCGCGAGATCTGTTCTTCGCTGGAATCGAGGAGTAAATTCTTGAGTATTATTTTCTTACCTTTGGCTCTCCTATAATTATTAATAGAAATACTGATACTCAGAAACGATAACACTTAGCCAGTGTAATTCTCTGAAAATAATGCGAAATTATGACATTCGTTTTTAATTATTATTTTATAGAAACAATATCAATTACAACGTCAATTTTCATTCAATTATCTGTATTACAAATCGAATATGTATTTAAGGTGGGATGTACAACTCAGCATAATAGACAGAACTTTTTATAATTTTTAATAACAATCTACTTACAGGAACGCATCTATAGCCAAATTTTTGAAAAAAACTGACTATTTCTAAGCTGAGATATTTAATTTAGAAATTGGACATATCTCGAATTTCAATTTGTAAAACATTTTCATACTTTGTCAAATTGTTTATGACTATCAAAAATACACATGTTTAAATGTGGACTTTCCAGAAAGAATTTTTTTTAACCTTCAAATTGGCATAACATTTAATCCTCATTAATAACATTTATCTTTATAATATAATACTTACTTTTAATTTCTTTCTCATTTTCTTACTGTTTTTTTGAGAGAAATTAACAATATATTACAGAATTCTTAAAATGTTCCAATTATTATAATTAATTATCATTCGAAAAATGAAATTTTGACTGTACTTTCCGTCTAACCTTAAGAGTTACAGTACTGAGGATTGAAATATAAAATTGAGAACATTTTCAGATGGGATGTGAAGATATTCCTAGAAGAGGTAGGTGGGTACGTCGCTGACGGAGACGATCGTCTTGAAGGTACAGCCGCGTGCTCAGAAAAAGGCCTTTTTCGAACGGCACGTAAACTTTGCTGCTTTGTCAATGATAATTATTTTGTTCTTTGAGACAGTAAGGTAAGTCTCGTGATGTCACGATAATCACAACGAAAGCAGAAGCTTTTCGATGAAGCACGCAATCGTTTTGACGTGCTGCTGAATATGCTGACCAAACGTCAGTCCTACTTCGTTCTTCATAGTGCGCGTTTATATCAGTGGTTACAAAAGATGTTGTTACATTTTTGTGATCCTCTTAACTACCTTGTCCAAACTAGTGAATAGATTCCACGCTGAGAACTTTTCATTTTCAAACACCCCATCGAAGGATACATTTTCATACCCCATGCGAACATACTTATGAAATGCCACTTCAATCAAAGTGTTAATTGAATTGAAAATATACTAAATGCTACAAAACTATACATTCAAATGGAAATGTAATTTTAAGCATTTGTTTACACTGATGCGGCCATACATACGCATATTACAGACATTAATTTATCATGATACGCTCAATAATTCAATAATCCACGGCCTATAATTTGTATAAATAATGAAAATGAGATGTTACGCAAAGTTACAACCGCAATCGCAGCGATACACATTGATGACAATGATATAATAACAAAATCAAAGTTGTATTACTTTGAAAATCTCGATTGATGCTGCAAGTTATTTTGTACTGTTTGTCCATTAAAATGTGTTTGCATATACTCGAGTGACAGATGTTTATTTTATTGCTACTTTTGTTTCACCTGTGAAAAGGAATGTACTTGATTATATCAACTATATATCGGGCAATCGTAACCATACGCGGAAATTCTTTCGATTTTTTATGTTCTTCCTCCTGTTGCTTTTCGTTAACATTTTTTCACCTTTTTTGGGCGAATCCATGTTCCATGCAATTGGATGAACACTTTTTAGATCGTCGGAACAGGTGATGCTTCAAAGTTAGACCTCCGAGTTTGATTATCGGTTTGATTTCGCGGTTTAATTATTATCTGGTGTCTGAACCATGATGGACAGGATCTACCTTTTAAATCTCAGGATTTTACCCCAGTCAGACCATTAGTTACTTTTATGCCATCGAAGCAACAACTTCTGTGCCGTTTGTTCCGTCGCCATCGTGCGTTCTTCAACGTAAAAGTGTTTTGAGTTTGTGCATTTTTCATACCGATGATATTTATCTGTGTGGATATAATTGTGTCTTACAAAACATTAGGAGAGAGAACAACCATCTCATAATTGTTGGGAAACAAATAAATATCTTCTTTAGTGATGCTATGCAACATTCTCAGCAAAGACATGTGCAAGATCTTTGTTTATGAATTCAGTATATGATCTTAAGAAAACTGCATCAGTTTGTTACAAAATATGACATCAACCCATTCATGTTTTTCACTTTCACTTTTTTTTTTTTATAACAGTTTTATGATAACTTGTCTAAATAATAATTAAAAAAATTATGAAATAATGAATAATTATTTTCTACGAATTTTTTTAGAACTAAAATATGAAACACATGACTTTCTGAAATGTATATAATGTTTATAATATAATATGTACATAGTTGAAGTAACTTTTTCATTTAAGAAAAATTAAAGTACGCTACAAATTAAACGTGGAACATAATTTTTTGTTTAAGTTCACAATCAAACGAATTACTTTATTGTGTAATTTTTTTTTATTATGAAAATTGAATTTACCAAAATCATAGAAACGGAGTAACTCAATCGCAATTTTTTCAGTAAGAACATATTTTAGATGTTTATTATATTCATAAACAATTTATTGTGCAATTTGTTAAAGCTTCAAATTCGTAACAGCAGCGTGGGAGAAATATAATAGTAGTTGTTATCGTTATACAACCGGGGCGGAGTCGACATGCACCAACCAGAATACGCGAGCGTATATTTCTGCCACTACCATGCATCGAACTTATTATCACTAAACACCACCGTTGCCATCATCAACACAAGCATCGACTCTGCAAGTTAACAACCAACTTTCCGCCATCATGACTTACGACCACATTGTTATTGGTGAAATTTAGATTTCCGAACAAATAATACCAACATGTGAACAGTGTGACATTTTTTACACAACACTTTGAGTCGAAAAATGAGAATTTTTTGTTATCATAAAAGATAAAACTTAGAACATGCACGTGTTGTCTTTCCATTTTGAATGTACCGGTTAATAATATTTTTCCGCGAGACAAATGTTTTCTTGCTGAAAATTTATTAAAATAGATTTTTTGAATAGTTTGTATTTGTATTCCAAAATTTAATTTCAAAATATACATTCATCTCATGCATAAAAATGTTGTTTTACATTTATTCAACAAAATCAGAAATATTTATCACAGATAATGAATATTTGTAATTGTTTATATTGTATTTTAGTTTACAAATTTACAAAAGTGTACAAATGTGTATGAACGAACGAAATTATTTTTTACTTGTCTAATGCATATATTAGAACTAATCTAAAAGTTATTGAACAAAAGTTATTAGTTATTATTTTACTAAGAGTCAAAAGTATAAGCCAAATTTGTCACCGACAATCAAACAAAAATCACAAGAAACTTTTGTTAATATATTTTATTAATTTCTGGTAGAAATTTTATTCATCATGTTTAGTAGGAGACAGTCCAGAAAAAATGAGCAGTGATAGGGTAAAAAAAATTGTAAGACAAAATATCTAATTTATTGTTTATTTTTCTTTTTAATTTAATTAATTAATTGTTTTAAATTTAAGAAATAATTGTCTTTAGATACTTCTGTTGATTATTTTTGTTATTTGGGGGGTTGAGGGGCTTGCCCCCCCCCCCAGCATATTT